>VZSF01007301.1:1370982-1396750 GCA_013398295.1 Chionis minor
GGATTCCCCCCCCCCCCCCCCCCCCCCCCCATCGCAGACCCCCAACCATGGCAGACTAGCACAGCCTTCTTTTTTCCCCAATTTAGTGCATCTAGGTTGAAAGAAAGGAAGTAAGAGAAAGAGGATGGGAGGTGTGGCAAGACAGACACCTCATTTAAAGGTCTCTGGCTCTCCTGAGTCTCCCCCCAGTGACAGCGGAAAGGAAATCACTTCATGAGGTTTTACTACCAGCTTTGACAGACAATCAAACACGCACATACTCTTCAGTGTGCTTGGTACTGACCGGGGAGAAGAAAAATAGAACACAGAATGGAGCTACCAGGTAATTTAGCCTTGTAGCTGAAATCCCATTCTGAAAAGGAATGAAGAGCAATCTATTTTGGCCTGCTACTTTTACTGAAAAGGGAAAAAAAAAAATCCGCAGCTCCAGTTGCAATGTGGCCTTCTTCCGTTTCAAAACTTTTAATTCTCCAGCATCCCAAGATTAACAGCAGCCCCGCAGCTTTAAAATACATTTTAGATAGCATATAATTTCCTGAAACCATCTTTGATTTTGGCTCTCTGATAATTTAATAAGAATGTCTTTCTAAGAGATTGAACTTTTGCGATTTTGGATTTACTTTGAGAATAACTTAGGGCTACTTCTCCCCTGCTATTATCTCGGAGCTAGCTATCCACTCGAGCCCTCCTACCACACAGCTGAAGCATAATACAGTAATTTTCTACACAGCTGCATACTCAGTGGTGGTAGAGAGACAGCTATCATATAACTATTATTTCTATTGTTTTCCACTAGGAAGAATAAGCATCACTTGGCTCATTGGGATTCACAAGCACTAGTTATACACTGGCAGCACCTCCTGCAATAAAGGCAGATTTTATCAATTTAATGTCACTCTCATTATGGTTTGCTGACACTGGGTCTGTGGACAACGTTCAGTCAAATTCTTTACATCCTTCATCTGCTCTGCACCTCAGCCCTAAGCTGCTAAAATGGAGGGATATATTGCCCTGTCTGCTGTCCTACAAAATTAAGAGGATCCTGCTGAACTAATCCCAGATTTAAAATAAAATAAAAAAAGAGAAAAACACTGAGCCCTGCAAATGAATTTATCCATTGCTCATCATCCCCTCAAAGAACTTAGAAGTTACAGGCTTTATTGATTCTCCATTTATTTTGAGAAATATAAAATATGAAAACTAGTGTACAGTTCTGGCACAAAAATGATGAAGCAATAAGCACAAAGTCTCTTTTTTACAAATAATGCTATATATTTTTACTATTTAAAAGTGCCTAGTTTTTCACAGCAAATAAAGTTTATTTACCTATATATCTTTTTTCTTAGTAAAATATTAAATCTATTTAAATTGCACATGAACACCTTGGTGAAGTAAACTATACATAAAGTTACAGTAAATCTGTATTTAAAGCAGACAATCATTAGAAACTACACGGAATGGAAAAGACTATTAAAGCCTAAATCGATTCTTAAAGATTGACCAAGAAAACAAGAGACAGACACCAACTGATATGGCACGAGTGATTAAATTATTGACAATTTTACAAAAAGTAATAAAGCCTATTTGAAGTTCTTCACGGTTCTAATACACTGCTAAAACATTTCAACGCAGAAGTTCTGTAGCATTTTAACTGGCAAAATAGTTTTTTGGCTGCTAAACATTTTTCCACAAAATTACAAGGCAACTCCTTCACTTATCATTGGACCTTAAAATGAGTACGTTGGTTGATAGAGAATGTGCATAAGAAAACAAAATTTACACCAAAGGTTGCTGTAGTTGACAATTTACTATGTTTTGATAATAAAGCAGTTGAGAAGTTTATCAGTTAAAATTAACTGCATTAACTTGCAACAGCAGAAATTAGGACATGTAAAAGGATTATACTTTGCTCGCTCCATCAAAAAACTTGCATTGCTCCCATTTTCACAATTGCCAAGGGGTTCTGCCTACAGTTTTGCTGTCCATACAACCACTTACACTACACAAAATTGGGCATGAACTGATCTCTCTATAGATCAGGGCCATAACTTTGATCCAGTATTCTTATTCCTCCTTCACAGACACTTGCGCTGAATTCTATCAGTCATTATTTGGAGGACTCTTCAGTCAAGAAAGAGTGACTAGTGATCCAAGATGTCCAACCTGAAATACTTCGAAGAGACCCAGCTGCCATAGTGTCTTGTGTGTGCTCTGACCTTCTGAATTATGTTTCTTAAATGCAAACCCTTTAATGTTCCAAACTGAAGGTCCAAAAATTCAAGTATCCAAAGTCTTACTGGTTTTAAGTCCTGATCTTCAAGCTTGTGCTGATGTCAAGTCATTTACATAAGCATATCTTTCAAACTACAGCACAACTGATTCACCCATTTGGCGTCTTTTGCAGATGGTCAAAGGAGTATTTGATTTCCATCAAAATAAAAATTATCATAGATAATAGGGTCCAAATAGCATTGTTATGTTGCTTTAAGAAACGTAGGAATGTTGACAATGGAGATATGATAAATGCTCCACTATGTCATTCACATTAAGCAGCACAGGAAACACATATGCACACTAGATTTCTTTGCACTGAAGCCCAGCTGTTTAAAAATGCAGGAATACACCATTCTAAAATTAGTATTATATTATAGGCATGCACAACTTCACATATCTAAACAAAATTAGGAGGCAGGACCTAAAACACAGGCTTTGTGAAGCATTCAACAGTGCCTTTGACGTTTGCCATCTAATGAAAGTCTAACCACTTAAAATGAGAGTGCCAATGTGACCTTCCCTAAAAAATGTTTGTAAACCAGGTATTAAAGCAAGTTTAGCCTATGCAAAGAAAATTTGAAAAGTGATAACCGAATTCAGATAGGGGAAATAAACAGCCTCAATAAATAACATTTTAAAGCTTTTCCAGTTAACCACCTAATACTTTTCATCCCAGTTTAACTGAGTACCTCTTCTTAAATAGATGTAGAGACTATCTTAACAAAAGCAATCAATTTTGCCTATTTTGTTGTTAAATACTATTTTCAAGGAAGTGAAAGTGCCCAGTTTTACAAGTGATTTTAGATTCAGAGTACTGACTGAAAACAGAAAAATCTGACATTGAAGACACGCAGTACTAACAAATACAAAATATGCAGCTTTTGGAAAAAAAAGCAGCTCACAAGGCACTTGCTATAGTGGTCCATTAAATAAACAGTATATTTAGTGCACCCTTAAAACATCATTGTTATGCATCGAGCTTTTTCAGTGTTAAGATCTATTAGAAACATCCACTGGGTTCTGTGTATTCTGAAGCAGTTATTGAGCAGCCTTGTTTCATATAATGTAAATGAAACAAACTAGAAGTGGGGCATAGAGAGTATTTTAAGTCATTACTTATCATGTGAGAGTTCTTCTATGCAGTGATAAAATTAAGGGTGGAATGCCATTCTGACACACACTCCTCCCCCTCTCAGTCCCCCCTGCCCCAAAAAGCTACATTCCTGCTACTGGAAGAGCCTGGCATTTTAATTACAATTGATTCTATCATCAACTACTGGTTTGGCTCATCATTTGCAGCTTCGAAAAATAATGTGCATAACAGTAGCATTAAGCTACTTTCCTTTCCAGAGCAAAAACTGGCAGATAAGGAATAGTAAGTATCTGTAAAAATTGTACATTATTTCAATGGCTTTAAATGCTGAAAGTCATAATAAACACACTTGATACTGGTTCGATTTTTTTTTGTTCACAACATACTTCAAAGGCCAGAAGAGCTACAGACCTGATCACATCTCCTAGCATTTCTCTGTGGGAACGGGTTCTTCATCTCCCTTTAGAAAGTATGCATATATTAAAGCCATACTTTTTAATTACTCCCAGACTGAGAAAGCTTGGATCATACAAATGTATCTGCCATCTTAAGGTTTCCACAGTTACATGTTGGATAGAATAAGGAAAACTGTCATTGACAGAAAGATCTGTAGATTGGCCAGAGGACAAAATTAACATTTTAAATTAAAAACAGTCCGAAAACATTAGCAAAAGGTACCAACTTGTTTAGGGGACTTCAATCTACTTCTGCCCAGTCTGTCACGGTACTTGTTTTGTCCATAAGCACCAAAGTGAGAAAACTTCAGCGTTTGTCCAGAATCACCGCACATAGTCCGTTCTCAAATTCTACTCTGCAGATCACTTACAAGTTCTCCAAATTCTCTCTAACTCAAATCACCAAAAAAAAAATCTAAACCTCATTCACACTTTTGCATAGTTTGGCGTTTTCTGGAGTTGTACTTCTGTTTTCTTTCATAGCTTTTGAGGGGACTCATCTGTCACATATGCAAGTACTTCCAGTCTAAGTCCTTCAAGAGAAACACCGAGTCCCACTTAAGCAGCAAGCTGTCCATGGCTGTTTAACATTCTTCTTTCAAATCAAAGTAAATATTATTCATTTTTATCTGCACTTTCAGATTTTTCCCTTTGCATCATGCAGCGACGAACTATGCTGTCAAAACTTCCTAGGTAAAACAGGCCAACGATGCGAAAAATGCCCATGCAAACAACCTGGAAACAGAGAGAAACATCTTTCAATTCATTTAAGATCCCAGATTGCAGTATATTATTTACTCATGAATAAAAAAGTTCCAGGCAGGTATGCTACATAATCCCAGGAAAACAAACTCATGAAAACCATCATAACCGTTCAGGACTGAGTAGCAGGAAGCAGTCGTAGCTCTCCTGCCAACCTGCTGCTTCAGCTTGAAAACACTACTTCAGTTTCCCAAACCCAAGTCTCCACAGTATTAAGAGCCATTTGATGAAAAAAAATAATCAATGCCTGCATAATGATCTACATTTCAAGGTATTTTAAACTATAAGAAATTGTGACTACAGGGCCTTTCCAAATCTTACCTGCTGAAGACCTTCAGTAATAGAAGTGACTGGTGACATTCCACTTGTCAATATGGACAGCATGTAACCATCTGATCCAACTGAGCTGTTAAAGTTCCCTTGCTGGATGGAAGGAAAACAGTGATTAAAAAAATGAAATAAAGTAATTTATCCAGTTCTGGCAAGTTGTGTCTTATTTCAACAGCTATTCGTGATGAACATAGCTGACTGATGTAAAAAAATTAACACAATTAAAAATCAAAATATTCAAAAATATTTTATGCTATACAGCAAAATTCCAAAATTACTGCAGATTTCTTTACAAGATAGAATGGCTTTAAATTTCTTCTTGATGCATGCTGACTGATGGAGAAAATGCACGATGGTCTCCCTGCCTGTAAATGTATTTCAGAGACAGAATTACATCCTAACTCTGTCAGATTACCAATCACTACTATAATTGTAGAATAAAATACTGCTTGTCTTTTAAAACTAGCTTGTTTTCACATGAGATTTGCCAGGGGGGTTATATTTCAGATGTTAGGTAACATGTTCTCCTTCATCTACATCAAGGATTTTTAACTTGCCCACCTCAAAACTGCGAGATACACAGCCCGCTAAGCAATTCAGCTGGCAGAAGAGGGGGGAACAGACACCAGGAAAAAGTGGTTTGGTTGGCTGTTTTTTTGGCTACTCATAGGGGAAATTGCAGCTCTATAGTTCAGACTCCCATGCTTCTCCCACTTGTTTCCAGCAGACTTTATGCTGGAAAACAGACTTTCTGAACACTGCAGGACTAAACTTAAGGAATGCAGATGTGAAATGGTGTTCCTGAATAAGGGTTAGAAGTGAATTTCTACAAAGTAGTAGACGATGTAAGATTCGGTTGAGTTATTTCCCAACACAGGCCTGCGAGGACTGCGAGTTCCTACAGTACAGAGCTAGCTTTTAATTTCTATTTTAGTCTCTCATGTGATGGCTTGAGCGTGTAAAGTCCACATCTGAAGTAATGTATCATCCAAAGTGCTGGAAACCATGATGTAGAAATACCAGGTGCTTAAGATTACAGAGGAGACTAGTTTTCCTTATGCACCAAAGCAGAATACTATGTGAAGCAGTACTTGCTTTTAAAACTCACCGCCCCAAAACCAAACATGATTTTGTGTTTATGTGCTGTACTTGTGAAAATACTGTAACAGCTTCACAACTGGACACTTGCAGTAGATATAAATCATGTTGAAGACCAAAAATATTTGGAACTGTAAAATAATTACAGATTTTAGGATTCAATCGCTGTGCTTTATGAAGGTGAAATTTCACGTTTGTTTTCATTTTGAGGTGCTTTATTAAGCATGCAAACATTCCACAGCACAAAACATTAAAAAAATTCCTCGGAAATGCAATATATAAGAGCAGCATTTTATGTATTTTAATTGCTCATAAATCACATACTTAAGACATTAAAAGCCAAAAAGGCTAGACGGCCTTCATTTATTTTAAAGTTATTTTTTGTGAACTCATCTTCAAGAAAAATAAGATAGTCCAACAAGCTTTTGAGGTTAGACAAATGGTATTTAATACATAAAAAGTCAATAGAGTTTCGTGCTTTAAAGTCAGTCACAATCTGCCTTTGAGACATTGCGTCATACTGATGCATCACTTTTTTCTGTCTAATGCACAACTTCAGATACTTTTTAGTTCCAAGAGATTATATAAAATCATTTGTGGGCACAGTGGCAAAAGAAGAGTAAATACTTCCTGTTCAAACTAACTGAAGAGTACCATTTCGTGTAAATTGATTTTGCATTTATCTTAGCCCCTGTCTTAGAGTCTTAAACAAGCATTACATGTGATCTTAGTCTCTCCAACAAAGAACATACTTTAAAAAGATAATGTACTTACTACGGCATCTTTGACTATAACTCTGGCAACTTGTTCTGCTTGGCAAACAGATGAAGTTTCAGAAATTAGCTTCGTCTCTAAGGGCTTTAGTAGAAAAACACCAATATAAGTTTAACTAACAACAAACAGGAGAGAAAAATACGAAGGTCAAATTTTGGTTTTGGGTCTTTTGTCACTGATGACATCACTGTTACCAAGGGGTATCATGCTATCACCTAAAACATCCACTTAAGGTAAAAGTACCTTCATAAATAATAGACTAACTTTATGAAGGAAAATGCCAACCTTTCCTAGAGTAGTACTTTTTTTTAATATTTTCTAACTAATAAAATATGAAAATGTGGGGGTTGTTTCCCGCCAAGTATTTTACTTTCAGTAGAAGTTATCAAAATACTTAAACTATGTCTCCCCAACATCTGTATGAGCCGATTTAGATCATACAGATCTAAATCTGTAGATTTACAGATTTTTTTACCAAAAATTAAGTAAAAGATAGGCCTGAAATACTTTAAGATCCTACAAAACAACCTTTTTTTCTTTTTTCATTTCTCAAACTCCACACACTGTATCCACCAAAATCTGTCACTGCATTTTATTTTTTTTGTGTTTCAGAGTATTTATGACACTTTACCTCACTAGAACAGCACAATTATGGCAGTTGCTTTAGTAATCACAATTTCTTTCACCAAAAACCCCAAATGAGTCTGGTCTGTTACAAAAAATCCAGGAAAAATATGCTTTAAAGAATTTAGAAGCATATTTGTCACTCGTGTTCATTTAACAAATAAAACAACGATGGAGCTAACTGCACAGCAAGCTATCTAAATCCTCAATATGTTAAGGTAGATGGTTCTATTAATAAAGAAAAAACAGTGCTAAATAAGGGAGAAAAAGAGTACTCGGTCACAAGTTGACTTGTAATGGCTAATTCAGTCACATTTAATAAGAAAAATTAATTGAAGCATTCAAGCCTAGTCAAATAGTGTGACTGGTTTAATTTTGAGATTAATACTTTAAAAAGTACTTCTAGGGAAATGCTAAGCAACTACAGGTTTCTCTCTTATTATCAATCCAAATTCAGAAATTAAATTTCACAGAAACATGCCTATTTCCAAATATCTGTAGAATTCTGAGTCCTGATCTTACTGGCCAGGCTCACCGAAAACTTCTATTTTTAGCATGTGTATTTTAAGGGGGGAGGGGGAGAAATCAGTGTCTTTGCCAGAAGAAATCTCATACAAACACTTTTACATGCTTCCCTACAATCATATGGCTTACATCATCAGATTTCCATCTCATAACCCCTATGTACTTTTGAGCTTACTGGCCAGCATGAACCACAATCTGAAAGAGATAGAGGGATGTCAACAGTAATTCAAATCCGATAAGTTTGGGAACAAAAATTGGCAGCTGTTCAGGAGCAACAGCTTAAGGTAATGACAGGTTGAGAGAGACAGGCAGAAATCGGCCATTAAATACTGGCTAGTCAGCCAGCCAAAGCACACTTGTCATTTCAAAAGGAGTTACCTCAAAAAACAAAAAGAAAAAGCCTTAATGATTAAACACAGGAAAGCTGTATCCTAGTTTTCTTTTACTGTATTCAACGATTACAGAGAAAAATAGCCTAGTCCCAAAGAGATGCAAACAGCAGAGACAGATGTTCTAAACTAAGTAGTATTAAATAAATGCAACAATAATAAATATCTGAACTGTCAGAGCAATGCAATATTGCAGAGATTTAAGGTGCACTATCACAATAGGAGCAAATCACTCAAAGACTTCATGTATGCTAAAGCACAGCACAAGTCTTTGTTTAAAAGACAACAGCTTTTTGACAAGATAAATCTCACTGAATCTCTTTTAAAGAGAAATCTGAAATGAACAGTGCATTTTGCTGATGACTATTTCCCTGAAATAGGCTATTATGAAGAAAAAAATCCCAGAGAACATGCAAGCTAGACAAGTATCTGCAGTAATAATGTCTAATTCTGGCACTTTATGTCGATGTGTGGGAGTATACATTTAATACAGAATACCTGTATCAAGAAATTATGAACTAAGAATTGTGTTATACAATCCCTAATGATTCCTGTACAAAGGGTGAAAGACAAAAATGGAATTCAACCTCAGTTTCCTATTATATATGATATATTATACATTATACATCTATGAAAAGGGTGATCTCCTTAGATATCAGGTTTCTCGTTCACAGTATGCAAATAAAAAAAACAGACACTTTCTTCTCTGGTTACCTGATACTTCAGTCTGAACTGGGGGCCTGAGTGCAGATTTTGGAATGATACTTCATATGTAGAGACATGTCAAATAATGAGACACAACTAAATTTTTGACGGTCAAAGCCAAACAAAAAAAGGTCTACAGCTGACAAATCCTTCTGAAGTGATACTGTCATTTAGAGTCCAAACACAATGCAAGAGAGTTTCCTTCCTACTTTAATACTAGACAACAGTCACTATTAAATTGTGTCATTACATATAGTCATACGGAATGGTTAGTTTGCAGACTTCACTGAACGAACTGAGGTTTGTGTTGATCTGCCACATCTATCAGAACAACTGCCTATTATCAAAGATGCAAAATAGGATTATTATTTTTAGTTCATTAAGCTTTGATATCAAAACAAACAGCTGTTTTACATTTTACCATTCCACAACAGTATTTTGATTGTGTACAGAAAGTGTTTCAGATATTAAAGGTAAGCAGTTCTTCTATTTAAAGCCAGAACAGTACACTACACAAAATTATCCTACAAGCTATCTAACTCTGACTAGTTAAGTTGATAAAACTGAAGTGTTTTCAACTACTTCTTAAAATTTTACTAGGCACTGATTTCAAAAGTATTGACAAAGAGAATGAAATCTGAAATGCATTGCTTACTACAAAAAGTGAAGCATTAATAATGTCACAGTATTACTGAAGAACAGTTTACCTTTGTTTTACTTTCTTCTGCAAAGCCAGGTGTATCAGTATCTGGAGGATAGGCCACCGTTACGTAGATATTGTAAGGTTTTACCTGTGTTTTACAAAAGCAAGTGTTATCTTAATATTGACAGGCTTTACACGTCCCTCAGAACTTCATTAATTTCTCTTCTACCAAAGAAATAGAGCAAGCATGAATTCAAATTGCTTCTAGTGTTTAGTCACCCTCATATTCAGCAGTTGCAAGACTCAGAGCTTTGTCAAATGAGAAAGAAAACCAGCAAAAAGTAAAAGAGTGTTACGTTGTTTTGTTTGATAAAAATATCTTAAAACTTTGCACTTAAAGAATTTGATGAATCGAAGTGGTTTAAGACATTTCAGAACAGTATGAGTTTAGCTCTCTAATTTTATCAATTTCAATTTTTAAAAAAGACTAAACCATTGCCAAATACCAGCACCCAGCATTGATAAACACAAGGCCAAAAAGACTTTCACTGAGGCTTATTAGCATGCTTTTTTGTTGAATATATCAACATATTTACACTGATGGACAAATATGAGAAAAAAACAACAAGAATTTAAAACTCAAATTTGATATCTTTAAGAGATATACTCAAGTCAAAAGGCTTTTCAAAGCATGGTATAAACTTGTAAGGGATCAAAATCTAAGGAGACAAAAAATAAGTAAAAAGTGTGAGGAAAAATGGAAGGCCTTATGTAAAGAATTCCATTTAGTCATGTATTTGTACGTGTATGTGGGAGAATAACATCACTTACTGCACTACTATTCAGAAACTACTACAATGCACACCTGTACAAATATTCTGTATTGAAAACACATACTGAATACCACACCCCAGGGCCATAAAATCCCTATTTCTAGTTCCTAAGAATTCAGTCTTCAAAAAAATATCTGTCACCAGTCTGAAGAAAGACCCCGCAGTCATGTTGATTCTATTTGGCAGGCCAGAAGTGATTAGAGGCATTTTTACCCCACATTCCTATCCTGATCAAGGCATAACTAAGGACTATGCAAGGGTCTAGGACCCAACATAGGCACTTAATATATAAACACTTAACAACTAAAACACACATTCTTCACAAAAGAATCAGGGAAGCAATTTTCAAACCAATTTTACCTGTCTTACTGCAATGTACTTACCAATCTTGTTCCGCTGAATAATAAAAACAATGTTTGTTTGGTTTTTAGTTGTAACTTAAGCATAAGCTTAGATCATTGCACTATAAAAAGCTCACATATAGCAGAATTTAGAAGAGTGAATCACCGTCAACTTTGTTTTGTGGATAATCCTCAAATTTTATCTTGCAAGTTTTACAGACCACTTCCTGTGGCCTCAGAAACAAGCTGGGAATCACTGACCTGCCATTTATGCCTCCATGGAATCTTCAATACCATTCTGCACTTAGAGCCTTGAAAAAGACTTTTCTCACAAGACTTGCAATCCAAGTCCTTTTAGTTAAAAGATTTAAAATATGTCTGAACACATCACCTTCAGTTCTAGGAACAGATTCAATCTATTCCATTTTATGGAAGTGAAATCACCTTAGTTTCTACAACCCCATGCAGAGCAATAGGATTGTACTGCTGCCAAAAAAGGGCCAGTGTTGCACACAAGTATCAGTAGTGCTGCCCAACGCAAAAAGACAACTATTTAAATGAAAACATGCCGTGCTGCCAGTTAAAAGAAAATAATTTGTTTACAATCAAAAATAAATTATTGCACACATACCTCCATTTGCAGGGCTTCAGCCAACCCTCGAAGAGCAAACTTTGTTGGAGAATAAGCTGTATAACCAAACAGGCCTAATTGCCCAGCCTGAGATGATACAAACACAATCCTTCCCATTCTTCGTTCCTTCATGGTAGCAATTACTGCTCGACTCGGGTAAACACTACCCAGATAATTGACTGCCATTAATCTCTGCACAAACGATATTAATATGGTATCTGAGTCACAGAATCCCTCAGCTGTTTGGTATTACTTATCATAAATCCCTCCTTCAGTCTGCTTTAACAATGAAGTTCACTAGATTTGTAGTTCTATCAGCTGGCAAAAGAAACAATTGTTTTCTATTCTACAGCTTCATAAACTGTTTTATAGCTAAAAATCTCACTGCAAGATAAAAGAAATCCCATCTATCTACAAGCCTTAATAGCATCCAGGATACTGATAATACTGTGAACCATATGACCTTCAAGGAAAAAAGAAGAATGTTTGAGGGAAAGTCTAACCTAAACAGTGTCCAGGAAGCAATCCATTTGCACATGGTGTATGAAAATATACTGAAATGGAAGTTTAAAGAGCTTTCTAAAACAGGAAACAGGAAAAATTCTATGTATTTATGCATTTCAGAGATTTTAATCTTTGATGAATAAGGGACATCTTTAATTTCACTATCTAGAATGCCTAGAACACAATTGATAGCCTATACAAGCAGTAGAATGGATGATTCAAATTTATTATAAAATGATGTCTATTCAGTCTTTTCAGATGATTCAGTGTTACCTGTAGATGACTGGGGGCCTGAAGGCTGTGGGCATAAAGTAACCAACACACAGGAGTTTGGGGTATTGGGGTATTTTTTTTTTTTGTTTTTTCATCAGAGCCACAGCTTCTCAAGCTGGAAACAATCTGTCCACCTCAGCTGAATGCTGGTAACAGTCAAATTTTTCTCAAACAGGTTACAAATATTAAAAAGCGCCCCACAACAACAAACTTCACCAGTGTGAAATTCAGTGCTTTTCACAGTGCATTAAACTACAAAAAATACATGCCAGGCTCTTTTGCCATCTTAAGGACTCTCTCTATCCCAGGGGAAGAATTCACTGTTCTGACCCAACAATGGACCGATAGTTAGGTGAGAAATTAAGAGGCAATCCTTGCAAATCTAAAGATGCATTCTAATTCTAACAGGTACCACAAATCAAGCATATCACTGTTAATACAAAGTCTGCAAAGACACAGGAATGCAATCTAATTGTTAGAATGGTTGAATAAGAAATAATCATATAATAAAATAAAAAAGTATGCTCACTCACTTCAAAAGAATTCACTTCAATATCCTCAAATTTTCCTGTAACTGATGTTCCTGCACAGTTTACAAGCATGTCAACTGGCCCCAGCTTCTCCTGAGCCTGGAAGAGGGGACAGAGGTTAAGATGTTCTTTAGCAGGAAAAAACCCCTTCCTATAGCACAGTATCATTATAAGAAACTATTCCCATTAGAAATACACCACACACAGATAAGCTTAAGATACATAGATGAATCAGTTATTTCCTCACCTGTTTTAGAACATTCTCCACCTGCTCGTAGTCTTTAGACACATCGACAGAAATACATAGTACAACCTAGAAAAGGAACATGAAAGAACACTTTAACAACATAGTCAGTCCAGTAACTGTTGACTCTGAGCCTTTCAAAATGAAACGAAACCCAATGACATCTCTTTTCCAGAAACACAAGAAGTCTTTTTGACAGGACAGTCTGCACTTCTTCCACACTGGAGAAAGCAATCCCTGCTCCCTCCGAGCTCCTCCCCTTCACACACAGACACAGTCTAGTATAATAAAGATTGTATTATATTAAGAACAAATAAACACTTCAGGACCTTCAAAGCAGCTACTCATGTGCAAAGTATCATTTCTAATTTACTCTACTAAGACACACTATGACTCGGGTTATTTACATAAAGTTTAGTAAAAACTATTGTAAGGCAGCCAAAATTCCACAGTGCTACATTTAACCTTATCATCAGAGCTAAACACAAGTCAAACCACTTGTGTGGCTTAGGCTCATCTTTAAGAAAAAAGATTTTTTTTCCACATCATAGAACGGCATGGTTGCGGAGTGTTGCTCTGAAACTGCAGCATCAGCACTGCAAAAAAAACCCCAACAAAAACCACCTTTCCAAAATTTATAAAGCAAGTGTTAAAACCCTGCTAACTTTAGTACTAGCATTGCACGCTACTCTTTTTTCATAAATTTTTTTTTGAAGAATAGTGGTAGACTTAGTCGCATACTGTTTAATTGAGACATGCCAAGGACAAAACTAAAATAAAAATTCTATGAGAAAGTGACTAGCTGCACAGCCTCCTAAATATCTACAAAGTGAAGTAATGTGTGTACATTTACTCCTAGCCTGGAAACTAAAGATTACAAGGTTTAGGTTGAAAGATACGGAAAAATGAAAATAAGCATTGGCATGGGGAAGGAGGCAAGCAGGACAGGATGACAAAAAAAAGACAATGATATCTAATTTTTCTTGCAGCTAAAAGTTAGGCCCTGCTTTTCTTGAAAGTTACCGATCACTTTCAGCAAGATGATGTCAGTATCTACGTTTTAAAGCACCTTCAAATCAACTTCTGGTTACTACTTACAAACTGTAAGATCGCTACAAACTCCAGCTTGGCCAGGTATTTACAAATAAGCCACCCTTTCTGCTGAGCAATCAGCAGAGCTCCAGGGCAATTCATCATATTGAAAGCAGAAGCAATCTCATAGCATAATAAAAGGAGGGACTCCTGTATTCTTGTTGCAATTTCTACCCCTTCTGTTACTTCAGTCAATTCATTTAAACTCAGTTTGAGGTGAAATAAAACAAAGTCATCACCAGTTTGTAACAAGTATCATCACGACCACTTGCCATGGAGCATGTGGACACACACACAGAAAAAAAGCCTACCACAGTGTAACTAACTGCTTTGGCATTTGTCAGTTCTGCCTCTGGTCAAACTGCAACACTTCTCAGCTGCATAAACAGAATCTGCTTGCCATTCCTGTCCAGCAGGTTGGCTATTCCTGCCTCCCAGCATTGTGTGTAGTTGGACATCAGAGTAAACTTGTGGCACAAGTTATTGGTGGGTCTGCATGCATCTCCCTTTAGGGCATTTATTACGTTTTGGAAATATTTATCTCTCACATAAGTTTGAGAACAAACGAAAACAACATTGAATTATTATCTGGGTGTCTTTGCAAGATCAGTGAGGAGGTTAAAAAAAATTCTGTGCCAAAATTGGAGCAGTTGGGTTAATATATCTGCATACATTAGTTATTCATGCTGTGAACAACACACTCAGGAACTACCACAGCTTTTATTGACTACGGACACATTATACAATTCACCTCTTTGCTTCTATTATCGTAAGTTCTTCTGCTGCAATATACTGATTACCTTCACTCCAGAGCATGCACTATAGATCCACACCTAGGACACAGAACATGCTGCCAGAAATAGTTTAATATCCCCAGCTTCATTCCTCACCTTTTGTTCTAAATATTGCATGGTGTTGGATCATTAATAAAGCTTTTACTATAAAAGATCAGTTCAACTCCCAGTGAAGTAACTGAGAATATTCTACATTAGGAAAAGTATTTAAAAAAATTTTAAAAAACCCTCTAAGGGCAAGAATTTAGTTCCATTGCACACCTATACCCATAAAGGCTGCACTGTCAGCACTCTAATAAACATCTTTAAAAACATTTGGCAAATGGAATGCTAAAGTGTCCATAGATGTAGACGGAATGTAAAATGTACATTGACCTGCTTGTCGACACAACCTGGTTTCATGTATATATCCAAGAGCTGAATGGTGACAGCATATGCTCATGTAAAAGGTAATCCTTCCTGAGGATCTTTGCCTCTTGGCTTGACACCTAATACACATAATAGTGTCCATGCACGTGATCTGTATCAGACATCACCCTTCTGTACACTCTTTCAGCAGCAATCCTTTTGTACAGCTTTTCTCGGTTCAACTACCCTCACTTCCTAGCTTCTGATCTGCTGTTCCAGTGTGAGCTCTACCCCAGACTCCCTGCTTTTCCCCGTTCTGTTCTTTGCATTTAGATCAGATCAGGGAGGCTTCCCTGTGACATTCCCTACAACCCAACAATAGCTACAGAAGAGGCAGCCTACCTACCACTCCCACGGCCTATACTTAATATGGCTGGAAATCTAGGGCTGCTTCTGCACAAGCAGTCCTGTTCAGTCCACGCTGGAGCTTGCTCAACCTTGAAGGTACTTTCTGAGATTTTAACCGAAAATCTTATAAACATGCACCACAAAATATTCTTTTAAAAAGTCTGCATCTATCAAGCTTCGACAGATTTTAACAAGAACATCCAGACATAGTGTTTGACAAGGGATTAACTTTAATGCTAAGCTTGGGAAACTACTAGAACAGCTAAAAGAAAATGGTCATCAGGATTTATTTGGTTTTTAAATGGGCGAAATAGTTTCTCCTCACCTCAAATGGCTTAGTTTTTCAAATAAAGTTGATCTGAGTAAGGCAGCGTGCACAGAAAAAAAAAGTCAGCTTGAGCCATTTGACAAAAACGTAGGGAAGTGAAAACAGAATCTTATCTAATAAATGGAGGTATTAAAATTTTGTATTAGCTAGTGCTAGCATTATTGGATTCAGCTTTTTCCATTGCTTCTTTTCAACAAAATATCCAATTTAAATCCCTTTCACAAATAAATTACTTGTATTTGTAATCATGAAAGTAACAAAAATTTCTGGAACACAAGAAAGGAGAAATCAAAGATGTTAACAGTCTCGATACCGTTTCCCCTCTCGATTATTCATACAGTGAAAAAATAATTTTAGTATTTCATCTTGAAGTTGCATATTTAGAACATTGCAGGCTTACCTATTTCAAGCTAGTGCCTCTGCAAGCTTTAAAACAGTGCCTTTCTGCACAAGTGCAGTATCTATTCACCAAAGCAGCTTCAGCGTTTAGAAGCCTCAGAACTTCACAAATTTAACTTGTGTATTCATTACAGTACTTTGCCAGGAAAAAAAATACAAGTATAATGTAGCAAACTAAACCTGGAAACAAGTATCTAAACTTCTTTCCCAAGACAATCGCTGTATTAATGAATTGCAAAACAAGAGATTTGAAAAAAAAAAAAGTTGGTTCTTCTGCTTCATCCTGAAGAATAGAAAAGCTTATCGAGTGACAGTATACTGCAGCTATCCCAAAAAGCATACTACACCTACAGCTGAAGTCATCAATCTTTTTCTGTAAGAAAAGCAGGCTAATGCACTAGCTAGGCAACATCAAATGTAGCAGAGTTCAGAACATCTCATGCAAGCAGATTGGTATTTTTGAATTCAAACACTGAGTCCTCACTCATTTTTGTCAGACAGCTTTGTTTTAAAGACAGGACTATTGAAGTATGTTGTAGTGACTACCTTAAACAAAACACACAACAGCCGCTGTTGGCAGTGATCTTACCTGCTTGTCGTTAACAGAATACTGTTCTATTTCCTTCTTTGTCTGCAACAGCTTGTTCTGAAATGGATACAAGAACAGCTAAAGCATTGCAGTTCTGCGAGCAAAACAGTTCAATAACAGTAAGGCTTAAAAACATTCCCTTAACCTCCTGAAAGGTGTCCCCAACTAGTTATAACACTTTACTACTGTCATTTTACAGATTTATGAATACCTGACGAGAACATGAACTCCACCGAACTACCAGAACTTGCTTATCTGTTTTTCACTTCATCTTCTAAAGCCAGTAACAACTTCTATAATAGATTTAACGCTTTTGTTTTATAAAACTACCTAGAGGACCCAAGACTTAAGTATTAATTTTTCTCCTCTACTTTGGTTCTATTTTATATTTATGTAACAGTAAATAAACTATTCTGAAGAACAATCACTGTCATGGAATTATCCTAAAAATTAAATTAAATTAAAATTTGGTAAACTGAAGCTGTCCTGCTCATTTCAAGAAAAACTGTATTAATTCTGGCTGCTTTTAAGGTTATGCAAAATAAGTTCAAGTGTAAGTAAATTATCAAAGACAGCTGGGAGTGATGCTCCCACTCCAAAAAAGTTAAGTGCTTTTATTTCCTGAATAATTAGGTTTTTTCACTAAAAATAACAATCCATTATGAGACCAGTCATTCCAACTAAATTCTGAATACCTCTTAGTTAGAAAAACCCAAAGCAACTTTTTTCCTCCAAAGCTGTCTTGATGAACAGTTTTTCAGTAGTAAAAAGTATGATATTGTGCTGATTAGACACCAAAATAATTTTAAGAATCACCTTTAATCCCCCAGTTGTCACTTTAGGGAATTTCTACAGTTTTAAAGAACATAGGGTTTTTTCCTGCCTTTGTCCTCTGCCACAGATCTAGACAGTGAAATAACGAATGCCATTAACAGAAGCAATAGCAGTTGCAGAGTTTTAAGGCAAGCTAATCACAAATTCCATGTTGGGCTACACTTCTTAAAAAGGCAGCCACCTCTCCTCTTCAAATGCATTAATTTGAAATGCTTAGGATCCCCTTAAAATATGCACTGAAGAAAGTAGGAATAATTATCGATTCCAAAAATATTCCCCACCTATACAGATTTTGTGAACAGAGTTTAGCCAGTAAAAATACATGTACACTTACCTCATCCCGAGCAATCAGTGTTATGAAAGCACCTTGCTTATAACATTCAATAGCAATACATTTTCCAATTCCACTGGAGCCTCCAGTTACCTAAAAGTTATTTGAAAATGGCAGTTAATCTACTATTCTCACCCTTCTCTCATACAGCAAGAATCAAATTAAATGAAAATTCTAAAAATACACTGAGATTAAAATATCACCCAATGATGTATGAACACAATAGATGCACTAAAGTTAGTTTACTTATTGAGTATGAATGAAAAATAAGATCTGAATAGATTGATAAGCGTTTATACCCCAAAATCAGTTTTATCTCAGTGGTCTGGGGTTTTTTTGCTTATTTCTTGTCAGGCACACTGAGACACTCCCACATGGAGTGTCTCACATGCTTTTGACTAAGTTCTGTGTGTTATTTCTAAAAGCAGAAGTAGTTATAAATTTGAAATCCCTATTGCTATCAGCCATAATAATACAATTACATACTGCCCCTCCATACTTGGTCACAGTAAGAATTATTTGTAAAATTAACAATTGTAGATTGCCTCCTAAAGATAACGTTGCATATACATAAACAGAAAATACTTTCTTTATGATTAAAATAAATCCATTAATTCAACAGTTGGCCCTCCCAGTCTGAACTTTGAATTGTCTGTGCCATTCCACAATTCCAGTTTTGTTGGGGTGCCAGCACCTAAACTTCCACTACCTTTTCTTCCTCTAAACTGTAACACTGAATAGTCTTCTACATAAACAGGAAACTAATAGTTTGTCTATGGACAAATGCAGGGTGATGACTACAGCCCTACATCACATGTTGCAGGAGGATACACTGCCAAATAATACTAATATACAGGCTAAAGTCATCTTAACACCTCTCTCACTAGCCTCAATAAACCCACTTAGGAACTCCATGTGGAATAAAATGCAGATGACAATCCCAACCTCTCTTTTTGACTAAAACAAAAATGTCTGCCTGTCTGACACTGCCTTTAGATGACTTGTTCATTTTTAAGCCCAGTCTGCATGTCCCTTCGGTCCTTAAGCAAACACTGGTATCTTCCTTATATACCCAAATTATTCAAGTTTTCTTTTGTCAGCATATTAAGAGGCTATAGTTGAGAAAATAATGGAACAAAATGCCTAGAAACACTTATTGGGAAAAAAAACCTGTTGATGGAACAAGTTCTGAAACACATTTCCTAATAATTGGAAAAGAAGCGATTCAGATTGCTCTGGAAATTCTTTATCAAAACCTTTTAAAAGGCTTCAGAGAAAGTAATATATCACCTCCACTTTACATGTAAGAAATGCAGGTATTGCTCTTCATAGTGGAAGAGCAGAGATGCCCGATCTCTAACTACACATCCTGTCAAAAGCCTTGTGCTGTCTCCTCATCTGCCAATGCCTCAGTTTTGGTTTCAGAGCTGCATTACTCTTAAAATTCTTTCCACTCCTGGAGGCAGTAAAGTCAGAAGAGTCTGAAGTACATTCCCATGAGTCACTAAACTCTTCTTTCATGAGTATTTTATCACTAACCTTGAAAAATAGCTTAATGTAAATCCAATAATCCCAGCAAACAAAGATTTACAACACAGTCCGTGGTTTGACTGGTTTGTCTACAGTCACAAACGGGCCAAGATTGGGTGTAACATTCACAAAGACCAATTTCAGCTCTTTTCCTATTCCCCTATTATTAGAGACAGCTGCTTCAGATTAGCTTGCAACTGACGCTCTCTGCAAGATTAGCTTCACACTACACTAACCTTTGAGAATGACTCTAAAATTGTATGTCCTGTAGTGGAAATGTGAAAATTGGTCTGTAGTGTTCTGAACCAAGGATGACTGCTTTCAAAATAAATGAAGTCTGTAAGAGTGCGACTCTTAGTCAACAATTTGGGACTTCAGCAGAACCCCAGAATAATTTAGTGCTTCATGATGGAAAAAAATTAATAATTTTAGTGTATTCCCAAAATAGCTTGCAAGATTTCAATACATCTCTGAAAAGATTAAAAGACTCAGTTTGAAACGTTCGGGCAGACCTCAGCTCCACAGCACTCATGAGCTGCTTCTGCATATTCTCAACAGCAGCAGGTACATCAGTACATGAACTAATCGTTTTGCATGGAAGATGCTCCAATTCATTTTTGGCATAGATCGGAAAGACAGCCGATTGCTGCCTGCACGAACTGTTGAGTATCATGAACAGGTCAACTGCACCAGTGCTTGAGGAATTCTTTGAGGGGGAAGGTGCTGGCACCACGCCTCTAGCTTGTCAGACAACGCTGACATTCATTTCAGAAAGACAAGGTCCGAAGTCATGCAAGAAGCAGGAAAAGGAAGCATTTGTTCACAGTCACGCTCAAGAACACTGGATAGGACTCGTATCAGACAGGTCAGTGACAAAAGCCCGTATTAATTAGCTGGGAGCTTCAGCATGTAGGTGGGGGGCTGTTACTAATACACACTTCTTTTGGAAACATTCACTGTGAATGCTAATGCAACAGAAAATCCCTAACACTAATGAAAACTTTGCGCTACAATGAAGTCAGCCTAAGCAAATCAATTAAGTCTATTAGGTAGGTAAGTTACTAACATCAATGCTCAGAATTAAAGTAAGGGTACGCATTGACTTCATTAAATAAGATGTTACACTTAACCTTGTGGCCAATAGTTCTACAGTGCTACTGCATTAGTTCAAGACTTTTGAATTGCCACTGATCCCATTTTTAAGTTTCACTGTAATCCAGACTCAGAGGAGTTTGCAAAAATAAAAAAATCTCGTCACAGCAACTTAAAACACAGAGTAATTTCTTGACAGGAAGGGACAATTAAATCCTAGTATTAATTCAGATGTTCAGAATGCAATACTACCAGCCCTTGAGAAGTGTTATTAAGCTGTTTCTGTGTCTAAGAACAGATACCAAATTAACTATTCTAAAAAGGCTTTGGCTCCAACTTCTCGAGCTATGATTCTTGATAACAGAGTTCAGTTTCTAAGGATCAGATGGTTTATTTCGCCCTTGATAAATGGAAATGTTGGGGTGAAGTACACAGAATTACTGTGTTTGACCTTCACATTTGAGATACTGGAAATTTACTTCCATTGATGAGACAGTCCAACTCCATATTAACAGAACTGTCATCAGGAATGATCAAAATCAAGACTTGATTGATATGGTATCTCCAACAAAGCTTATTGAACTTTCACTTAGCACTGTCTAAAAGCATGAAGCCAGCTTGTATCCAGTGCTCTGACAGAGGGTGTTTAGTTCCACTGACACAGAACATCCCTGTAATCTGCTCCAAGTGGTTAGTATGCCTGACTAGACTCAACGTGACCTCTTGTCCAACCACTCAGATGCATCCAAACCACAGATCATATCACTCCCAACACCAGGGCTGCAATGCTGAGACACCAAGATTGGCCGTCCTTGAAGCTGACCACAGTTATCAAATTGGGCACTGCACAGAAGTGGTGAAACTGCTGCTAGACTACAGGTGACCCTTATGCATGTGGATTTGGCATGATCATCCTGAATTACATCCAGGACATAGCCCCAAGCAGAGAACATCTTTACATTTTCTGCCATTGTTAGTCCACAAACTTTGATAAAATTGCATTCATATCGGTGAGATCTTGGGGTTTTCTGCAGAAATTTCAACTTGGTTTTAGAACGATTAAGGCTGAAGGAAGGTTAGCATTGGTATTTGAGGAAAAACAGTTTCTAAACATCATTCATGGTATTTACAGAAGGCTGCTCTTGCCCTAGCATCTTCAATTTTTGTTGTATTCTGCTCCATCACACAAAGTACTTTTGCAGAAAAGTGGAAAGAGCGAGCAGAGAGAATATGTGTAGGACAGGTGTAACATCCCTGAAAAAGGGCAGTTAAGTGTGATGCAAGTGAGCGTGATGCACATAAAGCAGCAATGATTGCCTGATCCTATTTTCATTTGCTTGACTACTATTACAACCAGCTACCAAAATAATAGCTTATTCTTACAGATAGACGATGCGTGCTAGTATGTAGCCTGAGACTCAAGGAGAAAGGTAAAGCCAATGGCAAAATAAAAGATGTATAAAATAGTCTTCTGGCTTTTGAAGCATGGAGAAGTTCGGCACAAGAAGCAGCAGATCTGCAGCACAAAAATAACTTTTATATCCTATATTTGAGAACACTTTCCTAGTTGTGCTAGAAACAAAGCAAGTAGTATTAAACATCTAAAAACCAATTTCTTTTAAGTAAGCTAAACCTGATGCTTGAACCAATTTGACAGCAGAGATGACCTTTTAATTTAATGGTGCTCATGGGGGTCACCGAAATATATAACAGATAAGGGGGGGAAACCCCCCACAAGATTAAGCCGTAACTTGAAGTTCTGTAGACTATCACTCTGAATAGCAGTCCTATTCTTTTTTAAGCAAAAGATATGCCTATGACCATGATTCCTCCAGAAAGCATGCTTCACCTACCACAAGTGAGAGCCTCCATCATGCAAGTGACTCTGTGAGAGGACAGAAAGTTCAAGTTTTCTGCTTCAACTTTCTACCCCAAAAGGCAGCCAGAGTCAGTTACTTAGCCATAACTCAAACATCTATTAACCGTAACTGTTAAGGGTGAAGACAAATCCTTTTTATGAAGGTTTAAGAGAGTGAAAAGAATGCTGACTTAAGTGGAAAATTCAGTAACTGGTATGTAGTAGCATCTGAAGTTGGGTAGTGACCTTCCTTCAGAAACTTAATTTATTTTCATGACACTTTCAACAGGACCCAGAAAGAAGAGTTTCTAGATAAGACTGACTTTTTCCTGCTTAAGAAAAACAATTTATTCAAGAATATCTTGAAAAATTATACTTACTGTGCAATGGTAATCACTTATCCTCTTGAAAGGGCTTAACCAGCTAAATACACAATTTGTGGGTCTTCATTCCTTTATTCTGGGTTTAATTAAGGCCCGACAAAGACTACCAAATGGTTAATCTACAGTTTTATCTGAATCAAGTCATAAACTAAGAAGAATTTACATGTGCAGATCACTTAAACAGATTTTGATATTTTTCTGTAAGAAGACTTTGAAGAAGTCCTTAGAGAATGTTATGGGCCTTCAATATTTTCATGAAGTCTCTCAGTCATTTCAGAGAACACTTACTCCCAGCATGCAGTGTAAGAATTCACTTTATACATACAAGGTGGAAAGCCCTTCTAAAAAAAATTTCTGATTTACAGTACCATCATCCATGTTTTTCCTTATGCATTACACTAGAAAATTTGAAATCCAAATGTACAAGTGTCCAGCGTTATTAACAGCATCTACAAATCTAAGAACTAGTGAACTCTGAAACAACTGCTCCATACTTGATTAGTTTGCATGAATACTTTTAGAGCATATCTAAAGTCAATCTAAAGTCAAAATAAAACAAGTGGATCTGCCAGTGGTGACACCAATAGAACTGTCTACCTGCATATTTTAATGTGTATCATCAAGTTAAATACATCTATAGCCTCTTCCTTCACCAATATATTAATATAGTTACTTCTCTAGCTGGACTAGGAATACTGTTTTTGAGACTTCCACTTGTATCAAACTGAGCTTAAACTAATATAATTAACGGCAGTGGTTACAGGGACAAAGTTTCTCCAACAAGAATATTGTCATGATTTTCAATGTGAACTTTTTTAAATGAACCATTCTGATCAGAAGAACCATCACAGCAGCTTTTAAAGAGTTTAATCACATAAAGAACACATAAAACTTGGGACAAACACAATATATTAAAAAAACAAGCCAACAAAATTTTGGAATAAAATCCCTTAAGCTTTTTACTGTTTCCTATTTTATTTCTGCATAAAAGTCGCACAAAGTCTGCTTCACCTTTGCTTTTACACAGTATTGAAGGGTTCCTAAAATCCTGTTGAAGGGTTCCCCCTTCGCAAGTTGAAATCTGTGGGAAGAGCCATAACCAGAGAACCTTAATGCAAACTCGAACACACCTCACGCAGTAGATGATGCTGTGATGCCAGTTAAGGCATCCAAGTAACACCTATTGCATAAAGCAACTTGAGAATACTGTTGCAACTTGGACAGGTCTAAATTATTCTGGGGACAGCTCCATCCTCCAAAGAGGAACTCCAAAAATAATAAAAACCCCAAAACAAAACGAGCACCATACAAAGCTTAAAAAAAAAAAAACAAAAACATTAGAGTAGCTGCAAATTCATTTGCATCTAAAACGTCTAACTTCTGGATTATCTCCCACTGTAATAAAGGGCATGTGCAAGCACTACTCACCCCTTAAAAGCAAATTTAACCAAACAGTAAACCACAGCTTCTCTGCATAGAACATACCTTAGATATTTAAAGCTAAGTCACAAGAGTTGATTCTAGGACCCTGACTCTTTTAACTGCTTAACTCACTGTCATGCATCCAAATTCAAGGCTTCATGATCGACCTGAAAGCACCTGGGTATTGTCCCCCTTCCTGCCCCCACCAAGCCACACACCCAAACAACTTCTAGCGGTGTTACAAACTACTTCAACAGTACGTTCTTCTAAAGACTTCCTTCTAGAGACTTACTTCTACCATCTTGACTACAGCCAGCCAAAATATGGCTCATAGACATCGATATCTATGTACTTAAAGACCAAAAGGTGCGTGAGCGTCATCTGACCGCTTTCTTTGTATTAGTCTTCCCATTTCCTCAAGTCTGAAATGTTTTTTTAGACCAAGGAAACCACAGATTTTTGTCTTTTGTTTAGAAGCGCACATACCTTGGGAGGCGCTACAAGAAAACAAAACTCAAGGTGACCGGTAACTTGGAGAGCACAAAAGGCATGTCTCAAAAAGCCAACGCTACAACCGGAGAGGGTTTGCATCGCTGGTGACTCAGAAGACCGCCTTAAGCCAACCGAGATAGGACAGCGGTTGTCGGAGTCATCCGTACGGGTCATTTCCTTATCGCACGGACTCGTGGCTCCCATGTTTTGGTAGCTCGGGGTGCCGCAGCCAGCCGCCAAGATTCCCGGCAAACCCGCGGCCACCCCTAACGCTGAACCTCCCCGGCGCCGGCCTACGGCCACCGGAGCCCCCCCCGCCGGCTGCCGCCGAACACCCGCCCGCCGGGACTGACCTCCCGCAGGCTCCACCGGAGCCACCCGGCCCCCCACCGTTCCTCCGCTCACCCCTCGCCTGGACTGGAGCCTCCCCTAACGCCGCCGTGTCCCCCCGCCGCCAGCGGGACGCTGCTCCCCACAGCGCTGCGCGCCCACCCTGCCGGGAGCGGCCTCCCGCCATCCTTCCCGCGCCCCCTCCCCNGCCCCGGCACCGGCCCGCTGCCTCAGCGCGGGCACCGGGACCTCCACCCTCGCACGGCGCGTCCCGAGTGCGCCTCACTCACCACGACGTGAGCGCCGGGCAGTTTGAGGGGCTTGGGGCTGATGAGCGGCGACACCATGTAGAGGAGGAGGACGAAGGCCACGATGAAGGCGACCGCCAGGAGCAGCATGGCTCGGGCTGCGCCGGCGGAAGGAGGCGAGCAGGGGGCCGAACCCGTCAGGCGACAGCGGCGGCAGCAGCACGAGCTGCCACTGCTGCTGCCGCCGCGGGGAAAGGGCCGC
>VZSF01007301.1:1397229-1483279 GCA_013398295.1 Chionis minor
CCTGATTGGCTGCCGAGGCGGGCGCGGGCCCGCGCCTTCGGATTGGCCGGCGAGGGGCGGAGGTACCGGCGGATTGGCCGAGGGGCGGGACGGCGGCCGGAGATTGGAGCCCGAGGGTGTTTTCGGGGTCAGGGTTGGAGGAGGCGGAGGGCGGCGGGGAGGAGAGGGGGTGCCGCTCGGCGGGGCGGTGGCGGCCACCGGGCGGGCGCCCCCGAGGGGCGGGGAGAGGCGAGGCGGGAGCCTTCTCCCGGGGCGGGGAGNGAGGAGGGGCAGCCGACCGCCGGTATGGATCCGGGGTGGGGGATGGCGGAGGCTTCGTGCGGAGGGGAGGGAAGGGGATTCCTTCAACCCTTGGGAAGAATACCGGCTCTCTGCGAGAAGCCTGGTCGGGGGCGTCTTTCCCTGGGTTCACCGCCGCCGCCCTCGGACCGGAGGTGGCCGGTGTGCACCAGCTCACCCCGGAGAGAGGCCTGTGTGTGCTCGGTGTTCACCCCGGCTGCCCCTTCCGTGGGGCAATAAATGCTGGTTTAAGGGGGGAAAAGGGGGAAAAAAAACCCCTCCCCATGATGTTGGTTAATTCTGGCGATACGAAGGACGTATATTGGCTTCCTCGTGTCCTTCCGAGAATGTCTTGAATACTAAGCACCTGTTCGCACACAAAGTTTTTAATACATTGCCCGAGGTTACCAATTGACGTGACTAAAATGGCGGAGATGTGTCAGACCGTTCCTTCCAATGCGCTCTCGGACAGGGAGGCGAGTGGAGAGTGCTGCCTGGTATGGGAAAACATTGTGTGTGTCAGTGAGGTAGAAAACAAACGTTTTATGAAAGATAATTAACTGACTTTATCACAGGTGGGTTTTAAAACCTATTTCACATCGTCGCCGCCAGTAAAAACAGACGTGGATTCTGCGAGACTCCGTTTTCGGAGCAGTGGAGCTCCCCTGGTTTCTGCTGGCAGCAGGTGGAGTAAGGCCGAAATCTAAACCCGCATTTTTTTTCAGCATGCTCTTCCCTGCTGGGTGAAATGACAGGTTTTTCGTGTTATTCACATGAAAAAAAAAAAAAAAAAGATAAAAGCGTGGTTTTCAGTTTTAAGGCATAATACTAGAACAAAGATTAAAACAAAGAAACCAAAACCCCTTCCGGAGCAGTCCAAATACAATAATTCCATCTATTTGACTTTGGTATTTAGATATTTATTTCATATAAATGCCTGCATTTAGACATTTTTCTAATTTAAGGTATAATCGTTTGTAACTGAAAAACTCTCTCAAATTACTTTTTCTCACTAGTTATTATGCAGTTGTTGACTTGTACAAAATAGTTTTGAAAAAAAAACAAACCCAAAACCCCCTAGGCAAGAGGGTGTGCAGAAGGGTGTGAAAATAATACTGGAGAGGAGATTAGAAGTAGGGAGTAGGCGGAAATGGGAACAGAGATGTGGGCAGGGATTATGTAGTTTTCATGGTGAGAACAAAGAACCTGACTTCGATGCAGTAAAAGGATGAGAAACCAAGAATTAGTCCTGAAACGGGATTGACCTGGAATGTATCTTCGGTGGCATTTTGAGTTCAGTGCTGCAGAGGCGGAAGTATGGGGAAATGAGAGGAAGAAATTGTGCATAAGACGCTAGCTGCTCCAGTGACAACAATTAAGTTGATTAGCAGTCCATCTAAGAAAAGACAGTATGTTAATTACATTGTTAGCAGAAGTCAAAATAGGATGTGGACTGGAAAAAGCAGCAATCAAATATGTTCATTTCCTCTTTTACATATAGCACGGTCTATACATGTTATCTTTCCAACAATATTAAATTAACACAAAAGAGGAGACTAATCAGGTAATAACTATGGACTATTTATAGACTTTGACCGCAGAAGACGGTGAGACTTTCAAAGCTCAAATGTCAGCAGTATGGAGATAAAGCAAAGCAGACAGAGATAAATCCGTCTTTCACAATACAATATCACTCTCAACATCAAGGTGAGGTGAGGGCATGGGTGCAAGAAATAATCTGCAGTAAATTTCTAGTAAAATAAAGGTTAAACATATTGGTAGGGGGCCTTTAAAAACCTTGAACTCATGATATGGTACTGATCAGTCACACTTATTATCACATCTTGCCACATTTTTAAAGCCCTTCTAGACTAACGTGGAGTTCCCTTACAGTAGATTTCATGGAGAAATCCATGCTGCTTTTTTTTTTTGGCTAAGAGGCCACCTTACAAAGTCAGGGTCGGCGATGCAGCCCTGATAATGTTTGCTCTCGTTTTGTTCTCTGGATTGTAAAGTGTCATGTATTTCTGTGTGAAAAATCTATTCAAAGGTGAAGACCTTATGGACTCCGTCTAATTCACGAATGAATTCCACAGCAGAGTTTTTGGATTCTTTTAAAGCATGCCGGTGGAAGCTGAAGTTCACCCTCCCAGAGTTATCTGGTTTGTATTCATCTCATATGACCTCATTGACAGAGGAAACACATTCCTGGCACAGGAGAATTGTTTACTATAAAACTGTTCTCAATGACCGTGGAACTGGAAATTGAACGCTAATGTAAACATCATTGCTCTCCAGTCCAAACTGCAGTTGTACGTAAAGCAATACTTAATTAGTAAGACCTTCATAAATAACATCACAAAGTATAATTTTAAAGAGCAGGCTGACCACGTCTGTATATACCCTGAGGATTGGGAGGGAAAAAGAATGGATAAAACATGCTCATTGCTTTGCTAATTAATCTTTGGAAGAAGCTTCAATACAACAGTGACGCGTTTAGAGAAGGCGAGGGAATACAATACCAGCAGATGAAAGCAGCCAAACTATAAAAGCTGTTGCAGCTGTGGTTTTCTGCTTCCTCAGTTTTGATCATTTAAATCTTTCAACAGACTTTTGCAATAACAATATTGTGGGTTGCGATATTCAGTATGAACCAAAGTGTGGCAACCAAAGAATCAAAGTAGTCATTTAAACGTGGAAACAAATTGGTGAATTGGTAATCCTACAGCACAAATTGCTGATGTTACAAGTGTGCTTTTCACAGAATCAGAGAATACTGGGTTGGAAGCGAACTCAAAAATCAGTCATTTGGTCCAACCTTTCTTGGCGAAAGCACGGCCTAGACTAGCAGGGCCGTGCCCTGCTGAATCTTGAAAGTGTCCAATGATGGGGAATCCACCACTTCCCTGGGGACATTATTCCAATGGCTGATTATCCTCATTGTGAAAAATTTTCCTCCTGTGTCCTATCGGAATCTTCCCCAGGAGCAACTTGTACCCATTACCCCTCATCTCTTCCATGTGATTCCTTGTAAAAAGGGAGTCTCCCATCTTCTTTGTAGCCACCGTACCGGAACACGGCGATGAGGTCTCCCCTAAGCCTTCTTTTCTCAAGGCTGAACAAATCCAGTTCTCTCAGCCTTTCCTTACTTGGCAGGCTTCCCAGTCCTTTGACCATCTCTGTGACCCTCCTCTGGATTCTCTCCAGCCTATCCACATCTTTTTTGCATAGCAGGGACCAAAACCGAGCACAGTATTCCAGGTTTGCAGGGGCTGTATACATATACAGCCCAGCCACCAGCCTCTTTTTTTCAGGGCTTCTGCAGCTGTTTTGGGATGAACATATTGGAACAAAAATGCTGAAAGCGCTGTTTAAATCAGATTTTTGTCTTCACCCTGTTCTTCAAGCTTATTTAACTGTAATGTGTTTGCTGTAGTCATTTAAAAAGAAGATAAAACAGTATCCAAAATGAAGCCCTCGTAATTGTGAACCATTAACTGTTATAATTAATTTCTTTTTTATTTTATGCTGAAGAAGTAACTGTACTGATATTTTGCATATTGAGCAATAGATCTATTGAAATAAAATTAATGACAATCCAGCAGTAAAAGGACATCTCTGCTGTCTAATTTAAAAAGGCATAAATTAAACTTGGGCCCAAGATGGTCTTGAATTTCAGTTAGTATCTGTGTTTCTTTTTGTTTGATACACCTACTTATACCAGGCTTCCCACTGGAACACTTTTTACGCTTGGACAGAAGAGACTCCTTCAGCTTGCTACATATTCCTAGGGATGCTGTGGATTGTGGGTTGGAGGAGAAGGCTGAGCGGCTTCCCTCTCCTCGTGCGGCATGGAAATCAGGCTGAAGCAAGTACTGCTGGAAGGCTGGAAGCAGGCAGGAACAGGCTCAGGAGGGAACAGGCTATGGATGTCCTTTGCATTGGGGAATGCTCAGTGCTAAAACTTTCAGGTAGGTGTCTGTCAGAAATGAAGGCAGGCTTTTCGTGCAGGGACATCCGCTTTGTCTCTTGACGTGAGAGCACCTGTTCTCAATTGTTCTTGTCACCTCAAAAATCGTATTTAAGCCGATGATTACAATGGAAGTTCGCGTTACAAGAGAGCACGCGTGACGTTATCAATAACAACAGCTGTCTGACCAGATGAAGCCTCAGACGCACGAAGCGTGTGTGTGCCTGACCCAGCAGCCATGATGGGCTGTACCGTCCCCCTGTCGCCTCGCTGCCTAGTCCACCATGTCACATCCAGCCCCTGCGGACCGACTGCCGGGCCACCGCGATCGAACGCATACAGGAAAGTGCCTTGTACAAGTAGAAGCAGCACCCTGCTGAGTTTGAAAATGTAGTTCCACAAAAATTGCGTTCCTCTCAGATGTGTTAAGTATGATTTTTCTCCACCGCTGAAACCTTATTCTACCTTGAATGCTGGGTAAGGGGATGTTTTGATTCCTAATTAAAAGTGACTGTTTTTCTAAGGGCAGATGTGTTGTGGTCTGTATTGCAGAAAGCTTAACCCTTGCATTTTGAAGGTCTTCGTCCTAAAATTGGTCTGTAGAGCCATTCTTAAGATAACAGTATTTCAAGATGTGACACGTCAGTCTTTTCTGGAGTTGCTTTGGCTTTCCATGCCTTCCCCCTGCAGCCTTCCACCTCTCAGCACTGTGGCAGAGCCTTTCCTCCTTTGCCAGTGAACTCTGGTGCCGTGACTCCTCTCTTCATCCTGGTGGCAGCTGCCCCCCTTGCCTCGGTGCAGCAGGGAAGAGCTGAACTGCTGAGTTCATGAAGCAAGGATGTGCCCTCCGGAGGGAGCGAAGAAGTTGTGCTTTTGTCAGGGAAGCTGTGCTTCAGGGGGGTGCAAGAGGCGAAGACGGCAGTGCTGTGCTTACTGTGGGGTGGCACCTACCTCCCGCTGGGAAACTGGATAATGAGGGAAAGGGAAGAGTCTCGCAGACCTAAGAGACCCCGCTGACCCCTGGTTTAACAAACTTGCAGTGCATGTAGAGTATTGTAATGCATTTTCCTTTTTTTCTCCTGAGGACAGTAAGGTGAAGATTACCATGGTTTCACCTGCCCTTGCTCCCTACCTATCTAGAAAACCCACAGCTGCTGTGGCTTGCAGGTGCCATCTCTAAGGTCATGTTGCGATACTGTGACAGAGCGCGCTTTAATACAGAATACAGATTTCACCTGTGGAGGAATTAGCTCCTTGGCCACTCTACATTTTTAGGTCTTCAGCTACTAATTCTAGGTGGACAGCTAAGGGAGGAAGCCTTTCCTGTCTGTTTTCAATTAAGTCATTCAGGAATTACCATTCAAGCTATCGTATTGCTTGAGCAATGTTTGCATCATGTTTTGCCGTTCCTCAGAGAAGGAATAGGTCTTTCACCTATTTCTGTCATTATTACCTTCTTGGATATGTATTTTAACGAATGCTTTCACTTCTTAGCCAGATACAGAACATTTTTGTAATTATACTTCCGGTAACTTCTGACCTATTTCTTTCACTTTACATGATTTCTGCTCAGCAGTTTGGTGGTGAAGTTGCTCCCACCCAAGCCACTATTGTTCTCCAAAAGCAGGCGTAATTTTGTCCTTTATATCGTGCCTTTGGAAACACATACCTCTAGGTAATCTTTGAAGATTGACAGGTCCTAAACTTCCGTGAGTTTGCTCTGCTTTGGGATTAAGGTAGAAGTTACACCACCACAAGTCATTCAGTCAAGCCATGTCTATTATGTGCATATTCATATGACTCAATCTTATTACAAAAGGTCGAGTTAACTATTTGCAGTCTCGGTAAGCCTCTGGTTTCTCACAAACTTACCTTTTGTAGGCGATGTTCTTAGGTAGTTTCTGTGCTTGTAAAACTACTGACTTGCTCTCCAGATCTTCTTCATGGCGTCCGGTGACAATGTTCCACGTTTCTAGAGCTGCTTACCCACGTCGCTGGTGGGAGAGCTTTATGTTCTCCCATTGCTCTTTGCTTTGCAGCTGTGCTCTTAAAAATACTGGAGGAAGAACTGAAATTACCTCCTTCAGGTTCATGTCAGGTTCTCTTTCAAAGCAATTCCAAGAACTTTGTTTGCTCAATCTTTTAATACGAATTAAGTCTGTTTCCAGTTCCAGGTAACGCACTGGATATACACAGCACTGGCAAGAGGCTGGTGTTTATTTCTTGGATGCAATTACACAACATCTGCCCTTGTTATCAGTCACTGATGAATTATCTTTGGCATGTGCTGCAGAGGAGCTGCTGTTCCGCAATGGAAATTTAGAAGATCTCTTGTACGTAGCTCAGTTCTCCTCCTCTAAACCAAGAAACGAGTACAAGACTTTGAGCAATCAGGTCTAGTGGAAGGTGTCCTTGCCCATGGCAGGGGGGTTGGAACTAGATGATCATTAGGGTCCCTTCCAGCCTAAACCGTTCCATGATTTTATGGTACAAAAATAGCTCGCTGAAAACAAGGAAACTTCCACTTTCAGCTGTTTCTCCCCCCTTGCATTGCTATCAAATGCATTGGATTCACTTGCACTCCTCCTAGTCTGTCTCCATCCTCTAGGAGCGCAGCCTGTTGCCATCCTGCTGTCAGCCAGGGAAAGGACAGCATGTACAGATGGGCCCTGTCGCTTTGAAGGGAAAGAGGGAAATCAGAGCCACACTGTCAGCTTTTGCTTTGCTACATATAAGCTTGCTTTGGTATAAATATTGGAGAAATAGGAACATAAAGAGCTTTGAAACAGGATTTAAAAAGGAGTCAGTGCCTTATCTTCCACTTGAGGAAAAAAAAATGGTGTGAAGGACAGGGGGTAAGTCAGACAAAAAAAAGAAAGAAACCGAAATTAGAGAGAAGAGCAAAAAAAAGAGAGTACTACTCAAAAGCAACAGGAAAGAGGCAGGCATAGATTGCCAATTAACATTTCACATCAAAGGAAAGTTCTGATCAAAACCTTTTTCTTCTTCTAAGAAGGATCATGCATTTCCAGTATCTACTGCAGTGAAGCGAGCACGCTTTACACAAAAGAAGGCCCAAGAGAATAAGCTCGATAGCCGTAAAGCTTGTGGAAACCATTTTACACAGCTGACAATTAGAACAAAAACAGGGCAAAACCCCATAGGAGCCCGCAGCATCGGCATCGCTGCCCTTGTTCACCAGTTCGTTTCCACCCTGTGCCAGCTGCAGGAGACCTGAGGCACAAACCGCTGCCTCTCACCCCGCACATTACACCATGTAGAATCAGAGAATAGCTTGGATTGGGAGAGACCTTTAAAGGTCATCTAGTCCAATCCCCCCAAAATGAGCAGGGACGTCTTCAACTAGATGCCCCATTCAATGTGACCTTGAATGTTTCCAGGGATGGGACACCTGCTATCTCTCTGGGCAACCTGTGCCAGTGTTTCACCACACTCATCATAAAAAATTTCTTCTATCTAGTCTTAGCCTTCCCTTTTTTAGTTTAGAACCATTACCCCTTGTCTTATCACAACAGGCCCTGCTAAAAAGTCTGTCCTCATCTTTCTTTTAAGCCCCCTTTAAGTACTGAAACGCTGCTGTAAGGTCTCCTTCTCCAGGCTGAACAACCCCAACTCTCTGAACCTGTCTTGATAGGAGAGGTGCTCCATCCCTCTGATCCTTTCTGAGGCCCTCTAGACCTGCTCCAACAGGTCCATGTCCTTCTTATGTTGGGGGCTCCAGAGCTGGACGCAGTAGTCCAGGTGGGGTCTCACCAGAGCAGAGCAGAGGGGGAGAATCACCTCCCTGGACCTGCTGGCCGTGTTTGTTTTGACACAGCCCAGGACATGGTTGGCTTTCTAAGCTGCAAGCACATGTTGCCAGCTCATGTCCAGCTTTTCATCCACCAGTAGTCCCAAGTCCTTCTTGGCAGGACTGCTCTCAATCCCTTCATGTATTGATCCCTTCAGCCTGTATTGATACCAGGGGTTTGTGCCGACCCAGGTGCAGGACCCTGCAACGTGGCCTCGTTGAACCTCAGAAGGTTCACACAGGCCTCCTTCTCCAGCTTGTCCAGATCCCTCTGGATGGCATCCCATCCTGTAGAGCTCCACACTGCCAAGGAAGAACAGCAGCAGTATGCCCCCCACCCCTCAATTCTCCACAAATGCTCCAATTTATTCGTTCCCTGCAGGACTGAGCCCATCTAAACCTGGAACGAGCAAGTACCTGGCAGCGCTACAAGTGCTGGGCAAGGGTAACTTCTCCATGACCATCTGCTGTGGGATGGCGGGTTGTCACACAGGTACGCGCACCTTTTTGAGGGGTTTGTAACCAGTGTTCGCATATATGGCTATGCACGTGTCTCACAGCCCTCTGCGTGCGTTTAGGCAATGGCAGTATCCGTCCGGGCATCCCTTCGCTGTCCTGGAGCTGGTGAAGGGAGAGTGAAGATGAAGGGTGGATGGAGGATTTTGGGCTCTGTCAGCACGCCCTGTGGCTTCTGTGGAAACTATCGCTGCACTGCAGCTACACAAGTTTTGCTGTCAGGCAGGCAAACCACCTGCTTGTTTCCATACTGACAGGGGACACGTGTGTCGTGGGCATGCGGTTTTCGGGCACGTAAAAACAAACTAAAAAAGAAAGCATTTTTAAAGTTAGAGAGACAGAACAAGGCTGGACACAATCACACAAGTCCATATCAAAACAAGAGCAGGTGTAAAGATTAAAAAAAAACCCCAACCAGTAATTGCTTTGCTGTTTGGTTGTACACAGAGCGATTCATGGCTGTGACTAATTCATTAAAACATCATTAAAACTCCAAGGGAGCTCAGGCTTAGCCAGGCAAGTGCATGAAAATTTCAACTGGCATTTTAAATGGCACATTTGAAAACAGTAGTCAGCTGCTTTTACAGATTTTCTAAAATCCTACCAAAAAAAAAAAAAAAAAGCCTTGACAGGTCAGAGCATCCCAGCTGGCGCCCATGCTCCAGCCTTCAAGGAGGGGAGGAAGGAGAAATGACTGTTTGAATTCGTATAGTTTTAATTTTTATTTTTTCCTAGCATTCTATTGGGAAACGATTCACTTGACTCTACCAGAGCCCAAGCCACAGCTATAAGTAACAGTCCTCATTTGCCACTATATTTCCTGTATGAGATGGTGACATTTATAGCAACTTTCTCAGTCCCTTGCCTAGGTGACTCGTTATTGCTGAGACACTGACAGAGCAGCAGCAGCAGCAGGCAACTACTTCAGCCGAGGTTTCTGTAACAAATCACCTGTGGACACTCATGGGCCGACAACAGAGTGAGTCAGAGGAAATTATTGTTTATAGTTTACAGAACACATGTGACACTGAGCATGTTTGAAAGCAAAGTCCCTGCCTTGAATAGCTTAGATTTAAATTAGCTGAGGCAGCAGAGGAGGAGGAGGGAGGGCAAGCAAAAGCAAGTCTTGCCAATTCGTGGCACGGTGCCTGGTAATAGGTCACCAAGCAGGAAAGAAAACTCTGGCTCCATTATCAACATCAGGCCTGCGCTCAGGTGTCAGTGACTTATTTCCTGGAGATGTCTCAAAACATGACTGAAGCCTTTTTAGAGGCTATGGTGCAGCGAGGACGTATTTTGTTTTCATGACTAAGGGTTTAGAAGTCCAAGTAAGCGAGCCCTAAAATGTCAAGTATTTCTGCAAAAAGACTAGCAGATTGTACACGTGGCAGGTAGCATGCACAGATGGTACGGACAGATGGACTCTGGCGTCCCCAAACACTGAGTTGAGGTGATAAAGGGAAGAAGTATCCTTGAGCGCTCATTCATCAAATTGGACCCTCTTAGGCAGGACAAAGGATGCAAAAGCGAGTAAACAGAAAATGGCACAAAACAGTGACCTAGTCAAAAAGCTACCATCAGAAGGGTGTGGGGTTGTGTGTGTATGTAGAGGTAAGGGAGGAAGAATTGTAATTAGGTCACAGGACCAAGAGACAAATAACAGGACAAGCTTATCTAATACCTGGGCTGTCGGTACATAAATGCCAAGACACAGGATGAATGAACAATTAAGAGTTTTTACACAGCTAATTATGACGACAGAGGATTTGTGGAATAAAATCACTAATTAAAATACTGTTAATAAAAAGCTGAAGAAAAATCAAAAGGGAAAGCATTGGAGCTATGCCACAAGAGCTACAACAAAAGCTACCTCCTGCTCAAGAATAAAGGGAACGGTGTTTTGGTAAGAATTAAGTATCTGTTGGAAAAGCAGGACAGTAGGAAACAAACAGTCCTCCAAGTTCTTGCAATAGTTTACGTAAGTTATGGGAACGGCTTTAAATCAACCATGATTACTAGGATGAATCTGGTTAAGACCAAAAACATGTATGGAAGCCAATCATGAGACAAGCTTGTCATTCTGGCGGAAGGAAGGCGTAAACAGCAAAATATAAGGTGTACCTGCATATTTCAACAAATTCGGAACCAATAGCAAGCTTCCTATCAAGATAATCCTCAGAAATAATATGAAACAAAAATATCGTGATATATTCTCATTGGGAAGACGACTAATTAAACACAAAAAGTAGATCAAAATGCCTCACCAGAGAACATTCAAGTAGCTTCTTTGCTTCAGTTGACAAAAAGAGCAAACTATGATCAGACACCCCTGAGAGACAGGAGCACGAACAAAAGCTGATTCAAGAGTATCTGCCACAGCTACGTATGTTTTACTCCACTAATTAAAATAAAAGCACATTTGAAGACCAGCAGATAATTTTAAAAACAAAACCAATTAAATAAGAAACTTAAAGGAGATTTGTGCATGTTTGTTGGACTAGAGAATGGTAAAACAAAGCTGACAGGTAAATCAGGAAAGAAACAAGCCTCTGGAATTTGAGGTCAGTCAGGCACCATGGGGGGAAAAAACGTAACGAGGTAATTTACTGAGCTTTTCTAACCCTATGAGTACATGCATTGAGATGTATACCACAAGTGACAGGAAATCCGAAGTTTAATGTCAATGTGAAGAAACCATCTGTGAAGAACACAACAAGCACATATACAACTGATTTAATTGAAAAACTATTTTACCCACAGGAAGGAAAATGACATTTTTTCATATTGCAGTCAGAGTAAGCAGTAACACCAGAAGTTAGGGAAAAAAAAATTGCAAGCTATCTAGCCAAAGATGAGTCATGCATCAGACCTTATAAAAAATGTACAACTAATTTATCCAGTATTTACAGAGGTTTTGGTTATGTAAAGCAAATATAACCTTCCATACATTCTTTAATTTAGAGTATTTTCAATTAACACTGAAAACTAAAAAGTGATTTTGCAGCTTCCCCCCTCCATTTGGCTATCATCTATTTGAGGATAACTTAGCAAGGAAGCTCTGTGATACATATTAATCTATTCCCATTTTACAAAGACAGCAAACCAAAAAATTGTCCTTGTAGCTGCAGTTCTAAGCAGCAATGTTTATTTGGAATATATTTCTAAAAACAACTTTAAACATCAAACATTAATGCTTCTGTAACAGATGTTATCCCACAACTGAGCAAGCAGCCAGACGTAAATTTGAAAACGTACAGTATACTGTTCTTCTACATTACAGGTGAGAGATTACACAGTTAAACTTATGGAAACCCATAGGACAAATCAGCCTACCACAAAAAAAAGTTCCTGAGAATTTTAGGATTGCAGTAAGGACTATCATTTTAAAAAAGGTCAAGAGACAAATACTTCGGATAGTAGCTTCAAACCTCTGAGTGACAGCCCTGCCAGTATGTGGCTTACTTCTAAAGTGTTCACAAGAGGCAACTACGAAAAAGCAGTCCTGTTGCAACAAGGATTAAGTTTACTAACCATAGTTGCCTGCACCGACACTGGAATTCCTGCCTCCCCGCCCCCACAAAGGTCCACAAAAAGATTTGCAGTTCACTGATTCACATTTACAGTTCCAACATAAAACAAAGGTAAAGCTGTGTGTAACTGAACGACTTTGGAAAGAATGTTTCATCATGTTAGTAAACAAAAGCTCAGCACCTTGCAGATCAAAGAATTTTTAACTAAACATTTTGTTTAGCTGTTAAACACAGAAACCAAAGTCTAAAAAAACCCAAACAATCAAGCAGTAAATACTTGAACATAACATTGAAGAAACACTCAAAGAACATAGCTGATGTTGTACTATAACATTTTACTTGATTTAAGTACAGCAAATTCCACCCGTCCTATGATTTATAAAGTACACAAAGTATGTACATAAAGGAAACCAAACCCCATCAGAAGATGAATCATATATGTGTATATGTACATACAACATACACACACAAAATGTGCAAATTTCTTTTAATGCAAGTTAAACAAAGCATATGCGGGACAGAGTTGTACAATGATAATGGAACACAGAGTATTCTAGGCATCCTAATGATGTTTTGTATCTACAGCCAGTGCAAACTTACAAGGCACAAACTCAACGCTGACACTGTAGTGTTGTAAGTTACATTCAGGCACATCTCAATTCGTAGTTCTTCAGAAAAAGATCAATGGAAGTGCTACTTCTGTACTAAAGTGCCAGCCTTCCCTCAAAGTTTAAGCACTACATTGATGCAACCTGTATGCAATAGTCATCAGTAGGGTTCTGAGTTAATTTATCACTGGAAAGTTTGTGGCTAAAACATCTGTTATACTCTCCTCGCATGTGAAAGTATGCTATTTCCCAAAATAACTCCCACACATTCTCCAAAGACTACCTATACCTTGCCAGCCTTGACATGTGGAATCTTACAGGATATTGCTATTCCTTTTTTCTAACTGTAGTTGAACTCCTGCAGAAAGTAAATCCAGGTTAAAAAAAACAACCAACACAAACCAAACCGAAAACAAGAACAGCCAGCAAAACGCCTTCCGAGATATTTGCATTTAACAAACTTTTGCCAAATTGCATAGTGACAGTCTGTATCGGCTAGTAAAGAGTTAAAAACAAAAGCTTGCTGTTTAAGGCAAAATTTTAACACAGCATAGCAGAAAAAGCCAAATACCAGTTCCATCAGTATTTAAACAAAGTACTGGCCCATGTAATCTTATCCTCACAGTGTTTCCTTTCTTACTTTAATAGCAAACCCACACTTGCAGTATGCTTGATTACCAGATTTTGTTGCATTTTCTAAATAAAATGAGAGCAATTAATACATAGGCTGATTGACTGATAGTGAAAACACCTGACAAGCATGTTCTCTCCCACCCCTCAAAAAAGGGGTTTTTGACCCTACTGGGAGTTTAAAACTCACTTTTACCCAGCTCTAATATAATACCTAAAACTGAACTAATCATTTAAAATTTTCTAGTATTTAATAGACGTTACCACATCACTTTGCTGTCTCACCCTAAAATTGTATTTTCATATTATTTTTCAATAGAAGACATTTAATAGACATCTGAAGAAAACAATACAATACAAAACCTTAAGGGTCTTTGCAAAGGTATCTTCTATTCCTTCTGCAAAGTAAGAAAAGAGTGATTTTATTGGCATTTATTTGAAGTGCCATCAATAAAGATGCAAGAATACTTAAGAAAGCAAAAAAAGTTCTAATGCTCCACATATATCTTTGGTTTAGCCTTCCTGACCAAAGTCTTCTGTAAACTTCTTTAGCTTCTCCAGGTCCTGTTCATTAACTGTTGGTTTTGTGCTAGCTAGTGATCTGAGCATATCAGTCTGTCAGGAAAAAAAAGAAAACAAGTATTTTCAGAAACCAGTACAGTACCACTGCTAACAATCCTGTTGCCAAGACAAATATTCATTAAAAAGCCCATTAAACCAAGATGACCATAGGAGCTCCTATTTATACAAAACTTTAAGTAAGCCTAAACTACTTATGCACAGAGGCAGCATTTTAACCCTGTGAAGACAGACAACCACCAGTGAGTTTTCTAATAACGAAACCACCACCCCCGGTTCAGGTTTAAGCCACTCATCCATTCAAGTTTTATTAATTGCTTTTTACTGAAAAGAACTGAACTTCCTTTTTTTTTTGTCAGTTACTACTTTCAACCCATCTTTAACAACAGCAGTTTAAAGTGGAAAATAATCAGATGTTCCCATGTACTCTTCATAGTCCAACAATACAGAACAGCAGTTTGTGATTCATCTGTAGCAAAGTTTTACTGTTCATGACCAGTAATTTCTGTCTCTTCAATTCAGTCAATTTCCTAGATAAATATTTAAATACTAGAAAATGGGGTCTAGAAAAATCGCAGGTCTATGATGTTGAAAGCAACAGTTAAAACACCCTATGAATAAAACGGGGCAAGAAAACTAATTGAGTCCTAGCCAAAAGCAACCGAAAAAAGCAGATGCCTAACACCTCATATTATTATAAAATTATTGGCAAAACCGTAAGTTAATATCATGATTTTCTAGACTTGAGATTTGTCTCATCAGACTAGACATACCCTGCTTAGAAAGAATTAAAGCCTGATATTTTCAAGGACAAGAGCTGATTTTGGACACTGAAACAACCGCCTATGCAACTATAGTGCGTTAGAGCCCAGGTACCACTAGAAGCACACAAGTTATGTTTAATTCCAGGAGAGACTGATTAAAAATCCTCTTAGATCACGCAGGCAGAAGTTTTAGGGCAGGCCTGCACCTGCATACATCCTTTTGTGCTTCCTCAGTATGCAAATTTGCACAGAAAATTCTTTTCTGAAATACAGTGATGGTTGTATGTACAAAGCAGTGCCTACTGTTTTAGAGGTTTGCAATCCCCATGAAATACGCTGATTTCTTTCATTCATTACAGGACCGTTTACACACAAGAAGTGACGGCAGCACAGGTTTGTTATCAAGCCCTTCCCTCAAATACTGTTCTTAAGTTCAGAATCTTCTTTTGTGGCTCTTGGGGAAAAACACAGAATAAGTGTCCAGAAATTACTTTTTTTAAGCAATGAACTAACATTTCAGTTTGTCTTAAAACAATGTATTTTATTCCCTAGACCAAAGCAAGTATTTTAACATGCACAAAAAAACCCCAGCTGAAAGAGCTGTATCACCCATGATGAAATTTAACCAAAACTACCATTACATCCACTATCTTTTTACATTTTATTCTTTATGCTTCTATTTATCTCATGGGTAACATTTACCTACAGCACATCACTTCCCAATTTATACTGAATACAATTTTCTATTTTCCAGCGTCAATACTAATGCTAGAGAGTGATGGGAAGGAAGCGTATCATGGGGCAAGGATCCCAAAGGTTTTAAATGAATAAAAGACAAATGAAAGAACAGTGCAAGAGCCAGATGCTGTCTATGGATGAAAGTAGAGCAGCTGCACGCCAGCAGACAAGAACAATAAGAAATAAGTGCTTATCAGGGATAGAGAGCTGGCTTTTTCACAAGCATGCTGTACTGTAGCACTGTATGTTGGGAATTCAAATGTTACGTCCAGCATTTCTGAAAACAAACATGTTGTCCAATTGCCTTGCACAACCATTTGAAAAACAGTCTTTACCTTAGTCTTTTCAAAGTTCTGCAAAGCAAGAAAGAAATGCTGCAAAAGAATACCTACCATGCAAACTTTAGGCTCCAGTAATTTATCACCTGGAACTTCCATCCATGTCATTTCTAAGGCCTCGGGATCACCTGGAGAGCAAGGGGTGAACAAATCTACCATCATATCTGGGTTAGACACTGATGGTCCTTTTACCTAAAAGTAAGAAAATACTCAGTTTATAGGAGTTATAATTTTAAAAACAAAACCCGGAACCTGAACAGCATCTTTAGAGCAAAAACATTCCTTGATTTTATGCAGATGCCCCACCCATTGGGAAGACATGTCCTGTGAAATTGTATAAATGTACTGGCATAATTCACTTTGAAAACATGCAGCTGTAGCCAGATACTTAAATTCATATCAGGTCAAATCCTAGGGCTGCTTCCTCCTAAGGCTGAGGATTTCTGTGGAAAACTAACATGCCAGGAAATCTGGTTGGAGAAGACCACCCTTCCTAGTCCCTCACCACTTTGGAAGTTCATTCATCACTGATTAACAGCTTTCTAAAAACTTCTCAGTAATTAGCCTTGAGTGTTCCTCAAGTAAGGAAGCCAGAGATGGCTTTTCAATCTTTGACATACCGCACTACAAAAGTTCTGAGCACCTTCTCTGAGGCCACCTCCCCAGCACTCGATAGCGAACAGGGCCATCTAGTGGGAGAACAGAAACCATCCTTTTTTCCCAGACGCATGGACAGACCCAAAAAAAGCTGCGCCAGGTATCTGTTCCCTTTCTGCAACAATTTACCTGGGACAGTTTCATTTTCCTTTATCATTACCTGAAGGACCACACATCCACAGGAACTCAAAACATATGCAAAGACATATGTCTTTCAACATCACACTGGCTATTTTTAACAACAGAGAACTAGATTTGCCATTCCAAACTGCATTTAAAGCATGATGCTGGAGAGTACAGACTGTAATATTCAAAACGCACTCTGACAAACCTGTATTGTCACACAGAGCAAGGAATGGTTTACAATAAATTAGTAATAATTGAGGAAAGCCCTGTTTAACTGGAGCAAGCTGTCTGTTATGATGCAAAGAGTTAACAAAGCTAAGATTTTGCTTATAGAAATAGGAAGCTGCATTCAACTGAAGTACTAACAACACAAGTGGAATCAACTTGGCTTATGCCAGAACACTCGAAGTACTGCCGTTGTGGGGTTTTTTCCCTTCCTTTTTTAGGGCAAAAGGAGGTAAGAATTCCTTTTGGGTTGCTCGGCAAACTGGGACAACTGAGGATATTTCATCGCTCCATGGTAGCCTGAGACATGCCTCAGATTCTTCCAAATTTGAACGAAAGGCCAAAAGGTAACAGCCCTTTATCCAGAAATGTCGTTGTCACTTAAAGTCAACAATGGATAAATACTTCAGGCATCACTGCTTAAGGGAAGGAAGCATCTAGAAAATCCTTGATATGTCAAAACAGCTGCTTATTTTTAAACAAATCCAGTTCACATCACAGTGTTACTGCTGAGTTGCCCTGAGAAAAAATTTATCACATCAGTGTTCCAAAATACTCGTTTTCTTTTTAAACTGTGAAAAGCTCCTCAAAAAGCCTTTAAAATGTGGTGGGTTCCGCCCAGTATGCCAAGCAAGCCGAACACGCATAATTATAATCCATCTGTTCCCACATGGATGAGGGAATACATTTATTTAAACGCGCTAGAAAAACATGAAGAACCACATAACTTGATCCAGAAAGAGAGCACCTCTGTAATATTCCCATTTAAGTCAAACTTCAAACTGAACGCTTTTAACACTACCTAGAGATGTGAAGAGTCATCAGAGTTTAGATTATGCAGCATAAATGCGCAGAAACTAGCTCCAACAGACTGATGGTGAGACTGGGGGGAGCAGGGGGAAGTAAATAAAAAATTAAGGGGGAAAAAAAAAAAGAGGAATACCCAAGTTTTCCCCTGGTCAACAAAAAGGACATTTGTAAGTGTGCAGTATTACCCAATACCAAATTCAGCTTACTTGCAAGGACTTTTCAAATTAAGATAGTTCTCAGAGATGAACATAACTCAAAAAATTTTTGATTCCTACTTACTTTTTTAAAGTGAGTAGCTGATTGCACTTTTCTAACAGGCTGCATCAGTGCATCACGTACAATGATGCTTATATCTGCACCAGAATAGCCCTCGGTTCTCTTTCCAAGCTCTCGATAATCTGATTCTGTTAGGAGATTTGGAGTTGACCCAAGGTGAAGTTTGAACATTGCAGCCCTGGCATGGTCTTCAGGTAAAGGAATATAAATACGTTTCTCAAACCTGGTTTAAAAAAGAAAAAACAGAATGTTCCACAGATGCTAGCTCATGCAGGTGCACAGTGGAAAGAAGCTTATGCAAATAAGTATATAGTTTGTTCCTAACATTATTAGAAAGAAGCAGTTTCAGTATTATAAGCCTTAAAAAAAAATAAATCTAAGGCAAATATTCAACAACCTGTTCTTATAAATAATACTCTAGTTAGCATAACATCCAGAATATAACAACTACTTCCTTTCTCATGACAAATATCTCTCCAGACCGAAGTTCTTCCAGATTCTCTCCAGCAGAGTTTGTGTTTTAAAAGAAAAAATTGAGGGGAAAAAGTCTTGAAGTATTGAAGTATATTTGAACAGTTTTCACACCCAAAGAAAGAACTGCCTGATAGTAAGCTGACACAACTACTTTCTACAGTCTCCAACTAAATTAAAGAAAACTTCATAGTTGGCAGCAAATTTGAAGTCATAGTCTCAATACAGTTGTCAGTAGAAAATGTTAATGACTGCACTTCTTCCTTCGCAGCAGCATCTGTTCTCACAGTAGGAATTACCTCTTACCAGCAAATAAGAGCGACCCCAAATTACGTAGAACACAACTATCTTGATATACATAGTAAAGTGGGCCAAATCCATGAAAAAATAATTTGATTACTGCCATTGTTGTACAATTTCCTTTAAGTTTTATGGAAAAGAGTTAGAGGGCTATTCTTACACAGTGCAGAGAATGAGAAAATGGTTTGGGAGGTGCCGTTAAAGATCATCTAGTTCCAACCCCCCTGCCATAGGCAGGGAGATCTTCTACTAAATCAGGTTGCTCAAAGCCCCATCCAGCCTGACCTTGAACACTTCCAGGGATGGGACCTCCACAACTTCTTTGGGCAACCTGTTCCAGTGTTTTGCCACGCTCATCACAAAAAATTTCTTCCTTATGTCCAATTTAAACCTACCCTCTTTTAGTTTAAAATCGCTGCCCCTTGTCCTGTCACTACAAGCCTTGGTAAAAGAAACCCAGCAAACACCTCTGTCTTTCTTATAAACCCCCTTTATATATTGAAAGATCTCCTTGAAGCCTTCTCTTTTCCAGGCTGAACAACCCCAACTCTCTCAGCCTGTCTTCACAGGAGAGGTGTTCCAGCCCTACGATCATTTTTATGGCCCCCTTCTGGACCCACTCTATCACGTCCATGTCTGTCTTGTACTGTGGACCTCAGAGATGGAATTTCAAGAATGACTTGACATTTTACATAACACATTCATCTCTAAATCTGTCTCACATGGAAATTATCATTATACAGATTGGAAGCAACCTCTGGAGGTCACCTGGTCCAACCCCCAATCAAAGTACAGCCAGGTTGATTTAAGTACGTAAATAAAAGTCAGTGACAGTCACAAAAAAGTAATGTTTCTTTAGCCTACAAAAACGAGCATTATCCAAGCTGTGTCCTCATCACAACATAGTCACACTTGTCCACATAGCTGTATTTGTCCACTGCTGCTCTGCGGCTCAAAGAAAGATCCATCTAATCAGATACAGGCATGGAAGCCCTTTATCTACAACAGCAGTGAAAACATGCACTGAAAGATCACAAATCATGCCTGACCAGCAAAAAACCATGGTCTTTCTGTGTAACATAAGGTTACATTTCCATGAAGTAACTCAAACTATTTAACAGTTTGTTAACAGCGGATAAGGAAAGCTCTACCCCCTCTTCCCCTTCTAAGGTGCATATTTTGTAACTTGTCCCCCAAGCCCACCAGAAAGCCAACCAACAAGGAAACAGAATAGTTTTCTGTGTGCTCAACCACAGCTAACCAAGAGATCAAATACACTACACGTCCAATATAAGAGTGAAACCTACCTCTTTAAAGGGGCAAGGGGCAATTAGCTTGGCTCAGTCCATCTGATGGAATTGAGTTGTAGAACATTAACCATGTCTGCAAACATGAGCTGGATTACCACCTCAAGTAGTGTCAGACTGAACCCTCACAACAGCTGCAAATTTCATACCATGGAAAAAACGCCATCGTACCTTCTCCTGATCGCAGAATCCAAAACCCAGGGTATGTTTGTTGCTCCTAAGACCAAGATCCCTTCATTGTCAGCACCAACTCCTATAGCAGGGCAGAAATAATTTCACTGTTTAGGTGACAAACAGAGACTGTTTTAAAGTGTCATCAAAATTTAATGGGGTGGAACTGCAGACCTTTTTAGTTAAAATACATATCTTAATTCCTTTGACTTATTCTGAAAACCAAGTGAACTTACCTTGCATCTGGACTAGAAATTCTGTTTTTATCCGTCTAGCAGCCTCACTTTCATTTTCACTTCTTGATCCGCAAAGGGAATCTATCTCATCAATGAAGATAATAGAAGGTTTGTTTTCTCTGGCAAGCTGGAACAAGTTTTTCACTAATCTTAAAAAAGAAAACAGCTTCTGTTAACTTAATGATTATACCAGTAAAAACACGTAACTCAAGATTATGATATGGCCACTTCCTTTAGAGAAAGCTAAAGCAGAAAAGTATATTAACATAAAGCTATTCAAAGCTATTCCAGTGACCTAACACAATACAAAAGGAGGTGGAACATTTTAAGAGTCCTCCGGACATGGTTTTGCAAGAAAAAGCCCTTTTTCAGTTTACATTTCTACAAGACAGCCTGGACTATTCAAACCCACCGCTCTAGACAGATTCAAAAGAACACAGCTTTCTCTCATTTAATATTTGTAACCTAATCAAATTAGCTCTCAAGATTTTTTTAAGTAGTAACATGTACGTTTACTTAATACAAATTTACTAAACACTTTTTCTATGACAAGAAAAGTTGGTTTGCAAAAAAACCCCAACCAACCAACCAACACCACCTAGCCATATCTTATTAAGACATTTTACTAAGTTAAAAAGGAAAACAAATAGGAACGTGCTGGCAAATTCTTCACATTACCAGCACTAAATCTTGGGCAATAGTCTCAAATGAAGTAAAAAAGAAAAAATGCCATGCTGGACTCCAGTTCTGTATTCCACTTGCAACGGAAGAAAAGCAGCTTAAGGTTTCCAGGTTTTGGGGGGAAAAAAAAAATAATCAGTTCAAACACTTTATCTAATGGCCTTTCTTCCTCATCCTATCAACCTTAAATAGTGTTACTCAGTTGTCCCACACTTCAAACTATTAAAGCAAGATTTTCACAAGTATTCTCATCATCATATGGAAGTCCTTTCTGTACAACAAACCCAGAGCTTTTTCCCAATTCAGGAAATCTTCATTGGAAGCCTAGACAGACGAAGTCCTGCACTTCTAGACTGCAGGCCATATATCACTTCAGGCTTCCTGGTCTTCTTCACATATATAGTAACAATCGAACAGTTAGCATGGGCAACCATTAAATTTTCTTTCATGGCTGCTCCTCTCCTTCAACCCATTTTTGCAAGTTTCTTGTGTCTTCCGGATTTTGTCTGAAATCAGGATAAAGAAGAGACACTTCCGTATGGAGCAAGAAATGCCGTGTGTTAACAGAACGGCTGCTGGGACAGATGAGCGGAGAGATGCCAAGAGGCAGAGTACCCCAGCAATTCAGACTGCTGTAGTGTGCAATCACAGCTGAGTTCAGAAGGGGAATGAGCTCCATGGTGCTCCTGAAACCTTTCTGAGGCAGTTTTAAAAGCTATCTTAAGCACTGAAGAGAGGTTGAGCTGCAGCAGCACAAAGCGCAGGATGTGATGATATCTTTACATGGAACTGCAGCATGAAGCATAGAAACACCTGAAGTTTGTTTTTAAAAAGACATGAGCCTTCCCTCAAATCCAATTTCTTTACAGTGACTTATCTAGCTCTGCATTAATTTCTTCTTGACCTCTGGCAACTCCAACTTACTTCTCACTTTCTCCTAACCACTTTGAGACAAGGTCAGAGGAAGATACTGAGAAGAAGGTAGAGTTGTTTGCTTCTGTCGCCACAGCTTTTGCTAAATAAGACTTTCCCGTTCCTGGTGGTCCGAACAGGAGAATCCCTCTCCAGGGTGTTCTTTTTCCTGCAAGAGAGAAATGACCAGTCTTCAATATCCTGTAGAAAGACTGAACCTGTTTTTCTGATGAAGCCCCTTCAATTCACTCCGGGGTTTTCCACACCTACCCATGAAACTTCTGTCAGATAGATCACAAGCCCTTTGCTAAGAGATCAGCTTGTGTCTCTGGTACATCAGCATACCACTCTTTTTAGACCCCAGTGCCGATCCTGACTGGCCAATAGCAAATAAATGCTGTAATTCTGACCTGTAAATAGGTGTGGAAATTTAATGGGCAAGATCACGGCTTCTTTAAGTGCTTCTTTGGCACCTTCGAGGCCAGCAACATCACTCCATTTTACATTTGGTCGCTCCATAACAATTGCTCCTGTAAGAAAAGGTTGTATAAATTAGTGATGCATATATCTTTTCACAACTTCAATAATTTCTGTTTCGGACAAAAAATAATTTAAGAAATCTATGCCCACGTCCATAGTAACTAAAACAAGGCATTTTTAAGTAGATATAAACACTGAATACTGTTAGTCAAACGTAGGCTATTTCTACAGGAATCTGTCACATTGTTTTACCACAATAAACCATCAATAACCAGAATACTTGAAAGGCAGCAGAAGTCATGCAATGGTTAAAGCTAGTCTATAACTGACCAGAAAAGGTGTGCTTAGTAGTGACCGAGGAGTGCCTTCTCTAACAGGTAGTCAGGCACCATCTCCTCACTAAACCACCATTACATTTCCTGAAAAATTTGCATATAGCTGCACTAGCCCAGGAGTTACAAGATTCTCCAGCAGAGGGAGTAACTTGTTGGGTACCTTCAGATGGGCAGCAAACAACCGGAGCATCTAATGGTAAAGAGGTTTGAGAGACAGGCCTGAAAGCGTCAGAAAAGTTCTATGTAGGCTGCTTAGCTGCAGAAGAAGTATCTTCTTAGTCTAGCCATCGTCTCTCAAAGTTTAGCACCAAGTCTCATCTTGCTCAATCAACAAGTTCAGCTTTGTTTTAGCCAACTGAGCTGTAACTTAGTGTTCTCTTCAGACTGGTTAGTCGGGCATGCTAAAAATTATTTTGTCTTGACTACTTTTAGATGGGTCAATTTTGATCTGAGCTAGTGATGGAATATTAGATCTCATAATCCTAGCCAAGGCAAATCCAAAAGGTAAGAGAAATTTTCTCAGATGAACAAATGCCAACAAACCGAATGCTTATTTAAGTACTCAAACACACTGAAAGTTTCAGTTGCCCTGTTTCTTTACAAGGGGCTTTCTATAATTTCACAACTGGCTTTCACCAGCTGTTTTCTCCACACTTTCACCTTAAGCCTTCAGAGCTCTGTGAAGTAATGTAAGGCTTTTTTTCATCTATGGGATTGAAAATTTACTGTTACTCACTGGCTAATGAATAAAGCAAGTAACACTTGCTTACTTTTTAAGTATCTCCTTTGAGATTTTTTCTTTCGCTGCATTCCTTTTCCATCAGACTGAAATGAACAATTTCTGTTAACAATTGTAATTGTTAACAGGTTCAAATTTAGAGTCCAAATGCAACATCTTATTGTTAAAGATGTCAAAAATGTTATAGAAAAAGTTCATTGCAATCTTAGCTTGCAATCTATATACTGAACTTAATTCAAGCATACACTTTCCAATGCATCAAATTCTTTTGCTAGGTTGTTTTCTTAAAGTAAGCAGAACTATGGGCCCCATCACTAAAATAATTAGCAGAATGGGTAACAGCTCAGGTAGGAACAGGAGATTATTTCAAAGTTGAAGTATCAGTTATCTGCAGCAAACATACCATGGCAACCGAAATTACCGCACTGTAAATTACAGCACTATAAGAGATTAACTGGACACAAATGGAACTGGAATTGTAGACTTCCTAATTTTGTAAGTGTAAATTGATAGCTGGAAGATTAAGCAATAGAGTGCAAAAGGCCTTTACAATCCTAAACAGGAGTACATGACGATAGACCCACAACTACTATCTACTCTGAATGTTACTGGTCATTTCTCCCACAAGAAGCCAAGTTGCTATTATAATTAAAATCTTGATAAATACTCATAGATTTGAGAGAGTTTCATAAGACAAAGTCAGCTACGAGTAACAAAGCAGCAAAATTAAATACAGGAAATTTCTGTGGATGTTGTGGGAAGCAAAATGAAGATGAGTAATTTGAAGGCTGTCCAGAGCTTGGATTATCCAAGTAACAGACTCCTGTGTTAAGTTCAAAGGTACCAAGAATCTCACACCTCAGACTTTCGAGCAGATGTATAAGCAAAACCATGGTAATTTTATAGAAAGTATCAAAGTAGTGGGTGCAAGGAACTGAAGGTCAGATTCACATGGGAAAAAATGAAGTATTTCTAGTGAGAGACAGGATAAGAGACCAATGCTCATCATTTTTTCTGTCATTTTAAAATACAGGAAACTTTCACAGAATTGTGCAGAGAATTAAATAAATGTGTAGACAAGTAGAAAAAGCCAGTTTCCACATATGATACAACAGCTCCTTAAATTACACAGGCAGAAATCTGGTAAATGCATTTTATCTCTGTTACACTGAGGAACAGGGGTAGAACACTGAAGTTGCTTCAGATCTGTAAGCCCCTTCTGACAGGGAAGCTCTGAACAATTCTTCACCATTAAAGAGTAATAAATATCAAACAAAGCCTCTTTTTTACTGTGTACAAAACTACTGGTAGGTGCTATACCTTGCATCACTGACTGTATTTAGCACTTGAGTTCAAAAACCCAAACCATTATGTTACTCAACTGGGAGAACATCATCACTGCATATAAGAAAATGCTGCCTGTTACTGTAAACAAGCAAGAATACGTGTCCTGAACTTGAGCACAGGTTTTTTTGTGAAAATGATCCTGCTTACACTAAGTGTTTGCGTGATGTCTGTTACCACAGCCTCTAGGCAATACTTCAACGCACTTAACAGTAAAAAAATACTGATTCAGTTTAAATGCCAAAAAACCCAGTTTAAATAGTGAAAAATAAATCATCAGTTTAAATACTGAAAAATACGGTTTACATCATCAGTTTAAATCATCATTTAAATGATCAGTTTAAATATCGAAAAGTTAAATACTGAAAAATAAATCAGTTCAAAAAATACTGATGCAGTTTATCCCAAGATCTTGGATCTTGCAACTTCTCCCTTTGGAAAATGCTATCCTGATAAATGGTACAATTTTAACGTGAAGCACAGGAGGTAAATTTCAACACAGTCAGTATATTATTTCATGGCACACAAACCCATACTTCCGTAAAGACTACGCTTTTCTATGTGAAGAGTACATGCTAATTGAGCTACTTACAGACATTAAGTTAATCAATAACATTTAGGTCGCAAAAATATAGGAATTTTTTTGACTGAAGTTACCCCCATTTAAAAAAAAGGATGCTTCAAAATTACCTTGAAGTTGATTCTGTAGCTTCTTTTTTTCAGGATCCTCTGACTCCCCTTCCCCATCGCTGTCATTCCTGATTTGGAAACAAGAAAAAATGTTGAAATACAATAAAAGAGGACCTCAGTCTTAGGATAAAAATCAGAATGCAAAACCCAGAAAAATAAACAGTCTGAGGAATGAAAGACATCTTGAGATGCTTTCAGATCTCTGCAAGTTTATATCATCGTACTCCTGCTTTTCTACCACATTCTTTCTAATTCACCCTCCTCACCATTTCAACTTCCTCATATGGGTCTGAGTTCTCTTAACACAGGAAACAAAAGCCCGTGTATTAAGCAACACAGAAGCACAAAAATGGTTTATTTCTAGACATTGGCAGTTATCACCTATCTGGAATTGTAACAGGACTCGGTAAATTCCATCTAGTACTATGAAACTCTATACCCTCATCTGGTCAGAGCAAAGGAAACTGGAAGTTAAAGAAGGAAAAAAAGGGACTAGATAGTGAGCAATTGGAGGGGAGGTCATGAAAAGACATGTAGCCTCTGTGGTATTACCAAATTCCTCCATTGTAAACCAGCAGAACACACTACAGCTCAAAAAATAAAACTGATGAGACAAGTAGACGGTGAAAGAGACTGAAAATCAGGTGAAGTTTCAAGAGACAACTGAGCAACTCTAGCTGTTCAGGACTGATAAAAAGGGCAATCCCACCGGAAGGTATCATCCTGAACCATTCCTCTCCACTATCCATCTAAAGGCAGTAGCAAATGCCAAAAGAGGGTCTGCTTGTTCAGCTCTCCAATAAGCAAAATGAAAACCAAATCTAATAAAAGGGAAGTAGTGGAGAGACAAGGCAGCAGCAAGGCATTAGAGTGCTTCAGTCCGTCTTGCAGAACATCACCCTACACAGAGCTTTGCTGTTATCAAGTGTCCAACAGATAAAACTCAGACCACAGCAATCATCAGTTTGAATTTATTTTCTAGTTACTAAGTATTTACAAGTAGAAAAATGTAAGGGTCATTGGGCTCACTGCTGTTAAACCTGATAGGCATGTGTTAGTCTGAAACAGCTTTCATTCTTTCATGAGCTTCCTATGGAAACGTTCACACATTTTAGTAAACATGAACAGAAATGCCTGTGATGCTAATTCATGTTATTTTTCTTTTATTATCCTACTTTATTTCAGCATTAGCAGTCATCTGAAGCATTTAAAAGACACTAGTTAAAATGATCTTTGAAGAATTGAGTTTCAGAACAAGCTGAGTTCAGGAAATAATTTGCTTTACCTTCTCCAAAAACATACCCTTTTCCATCAGTAGGACCAGACTCTTTAACTGGTTTTGGTGTAGTTTTTTCTTTCTTTTTCAGATATTCTTTCAGCTTTTCTGCTCTGTCCAGGTATTCCGTACATTTCATTCTAATGGTCTGTTTTGCTTTATCACCCTGTGCTTCATCTAAGAGTTGAAGAGAAACAATGTTTTGTTAACAGCAAAACACACGTGCATCGATCTGAAAACAAGGCTAAATCTGTCTTCTTTATATCTTATCAATATACCTGTCTCAAGGCTCACCACATAACCAAACACCTCAACTACTTATTTTTCCACTATACTATGGAAAGAAGTGACAAGAAGAATGTCATCACCTACCAGAAATCAAGTATGTATCTGAATATTACTTTGGCTTAAAATTTGAATGTAAAGGATTAAGGACAATGGCACTGGAAGCTTTTTCATCAGCTTTTTAAGCCGTTATACATTGTCTTAATAAATCCTTTTCTAAAATAGCTCATCGAGGTGGTGCTGAGCAATTTTTGGTTAGAAACATTCTTTATTTTTTCATAGCCTGATAATTTTAAGAGATGTTCATATCAAAGAAAAAAAAATCACATAAAACAACTGCAAGAGTTCGGTGTGGTTCAACAGCCACACTGTTCTCTTAGTCACTAGTACAGTATTTCAAATCAGCAATCAAAATTTAATATGTTAGGCTTATGTGTTACATTTCCAAAAGTACATCAGTATTGCTGAATGCACAGAAAGTGATATTCTGATGAAGTCTGCAAGATGTGAATGGATAGGAAGTGATAAACGCAAATTATCCTAAGTGACTGTAAAGAAAATAGTGGTTTTTTTTAAATCCTGGAGATCTGCAAGTGCATTTATGTCAGGTGAGCAACCCTAGCCCACTTCAATTAGGGCTGTATATACAGTACGAAAGCCCACACCTTGCATACAAACGCCAGACATGATGCAAAAGGTACACAGAAGTGTGAAAAGAATGTCATAAAATAATTAGGAGAATATGGAAACTGAAGAAAAATTGCAATATATAAATCCATCTCACATGTTTTGGTAGCAAAGATGAATAGCAAGACATTAAGGAGCAAAAAATGCCGCCAGAGAGGCTGCAGAAAGGCAAGCGGCATGAGTTAAAGAGAAAAAATGCTCCATAGATACAACAAAGACTTCTTGTGTAACACGTGGTTTTCAGCACAACAGAAATACAGGGATCCCTGTACTTATTGTTACATTTCCTCATGCGCAGTAGTCAGCCTGAAACACTGCTACCGAAGTCCAGAGGAGAGACAGCAAACCCCTGCCTCCCTGTCTTAAAAAAACCTAAAACAAAACACAAGTAAAAAGTAATCTGATTTCTTACAAGAATGGAGCAAGCACACAACACAGTAAAAGCTGCAAAATACATGACCTCAGTCAAACTACAACTAGCAAGTATCACCTGATGATGAAAGTAAAAATTTAAATACTGGTGTCAACATAAGAGATTACTCCATGCAATTTGACTACTAAACTCTACTTAATCATCCAATACATTACACTTACATTTAACAACATGGAGAAAATACTGCACAGCGTGTTGGTACAAGCGGAAGGCTTCCTCATAGTTTCCTGCTTTATCTTCTTGTGCTGCCTTGTTGGCGAGGTCTATTGCTTTCTGTAACACAAGCAAATAATTAAGTGTTGTGCGAGAGCTGATCAAAGAGATATTTTAAGCTGTTGCTCTGACTGGTTTTGATGGCCAGTTTTTCTTCTCTTCACGTTGACCCCCAAAAGTTGAAGGCAATTGATCGCAAATCTTAGGTGGTGCTTTGTACATGACACAATGTTTCCATCCTTTCAGAAACAGCCATTAACACAGTGCTGAAATTTAGTAGCACAGAAAAAAAGTGTAAGTGACAAGCCTAAATTTCGGTTTACTAAATTGAAATGACTACTGGTTTGCCTATGCAGTTTTCCTTACCAATCTCTTGCATTTATCATGGAAAGATTTGGAAACCCATTTGAAGCTTTTTCCATCACAGATCTAGACACTTTGAACTGATGACATTAGTAAACCCTGCCAATAGCAGAGTCAATACAGAGAGTCCATGATTACAATGCACCAACACTAGCACTATGACTCTTCCAGCCCTATGCCAGGAGACATCTTCAAAGACTGACTATTTATCTGGCTTCTCTAGAAGGATTCAGATTGTTGATATCCAAGTAAGAAATTCTAATTACCACTGTAGGAGGAAGGGAGAAAGACTCCCACCAGACAGAAAACATACCCAAATCAAGAGCATCAAGAAAAGTTCTAGAGAAGTTATGGATGGATTTTTAATTTGTTTGCTGAGCTAGTTTCAGATAAAACTGACTGCGATCTAACCTATTGTATTGCACACACTGGCCTGTGGATTTGTTGGTATCACCGTTATTCCTTTGCTCTTAAGTGCTTATTACCTTTTATTACACTTTGCTCCTTGGAATGCCTATACCACTTCAGGACAATTAAAACTGACAGTTTGAACAACAAGTTCATGTAAGTTTAAAAACGGCAGTTGGTTAGCCAGAGTTAACCAGCAGTACCTATAGCCCCACACATACTTTTCCACCTCCAGTCAATTTCTTTTCCTACACATTGTTAGCACACTCAGGATAATTATCATAATACCAGGGAGCAAGGGAGAGCTTCAACTGCAGCAAGGAGTTTTCATTAGACATTCCAGTACTCTTGCCACTGTCTGGACACTCTGATGTGTTTCAGGCAAAACAAAGCTAGTACACAGTAGCCATGAAAGAAGAAACAGCAAAATGTCACGTTCTACTGCTCTGCATTGCTGTCTTGGAAGAAAAGACCATCACAACAGATCTACCCAAAATCAAAGAATAATTTATTTAAAAACAATGATCCAATAAAGCAGATTCTACGTCTCTGTTGTGGCAAGTGTTGGAACACTGTAAGCATCTGTTTCTTTAGAACAGAACTTAAGTCTTTCCTTTTTGGAGAAGCCATGAGCCGATAAGCAGTTTAGCATATATGCATGGGCAGTCCCCTCCTTGCTGCTCACCTTGTGCTAGCTCTGTTAGGCTCCTCTAGGCACCATTCAAATCCAGAAAAAGGGCAAAAACTAACGCAGAAAAGAAGTTACTTTCTTCTTGAAGATCGTAAGTCCTTTTAGTGACTTTTATTCCACAGAACAGTCAAATGTTTCCTGGATCCAGCAAAACAAAGACAGTGCCACGTGTGACACTAAATCCAAAGAATAAACAACTGGCAAAGACCACCTGCTAAAAGGGAACTGTGAGAAAAACGTGCATTTCGTAGCCCTGCTCCTTCGAAATAGAAATACGTCTACATCATGTATTGACCGGTTTTGGTATACCTTCGTTTTGTAAATACCCAGAAGACTATCACTTGGGTATTAGATTCTCAGCTGTAGTACTTCATTACAGCTAAGCAGGCATCTTAGCCTGTTACTGTGATGAAGAGCACTGCTATCAAACAGGAAATAATTATAAAGTTGTATGAACTAGCGCATAGATGACCAGCTCTAACTATCCGTGAGGCACAAACTGTATTTATCAGGCTACAGTTTGATGAACACCACCCTCAGAAAGAACACCAGCTTCAACAGGTTTCATTCTCCTCCTGCTTATTCTAGATCCTATGATATCTCCGCTGGCTTTGCCAGTATAAGCATTACGTAGCCGTAATGAGCTTACAGAAATTATCACGCTTCACAACAGCTGAAGAGAAAGTGAGTATTTTTAACACAGGTCGCGTGTGGATCTGTTTTGCCGACCAGGCACAGAAGCGATTATACAGCCCCAACCGAGGGTTAACACGAACAGAAAAAGAGCGCAGGCAAAGACTTCCTACGGGCAGTTGTCTTAGAAGAGCCCTAAGCCAAACTACACGTCCAGACCACACGAGGCAACAGCGCTCCCCAGGAGGGCGTCAGGCCCCGCTGCTCCGCTGCCACCGCCGGCACGGCGGGTCCCCGTCCCCCTCTCCCTCCCCTCCGCGGGGACTCGGCGCCCGCCGCGGCCGGTGCTGACGAGGGGATGGATTCACCGGCGGCCCCGGTTACTGCCGAGCCCCGAGCCGGCGCCCCTCGCCACCCCCTTGCGCCTACCGACAGGGGCAGCCCGCGGCCCTCCCGCCGTTGTCGCCGGCCCCGCCAGCAGCAGGCCTTTACGCTCCCCGGCCCGCAGGCCCGGCCCCGGACACCCCGCGGGCGGCGGGGGACACCCCCAGCCCTGTCCCCTCCTGCCCGCCGCCGCCCGACAGCCACCGCCGCCGCCTGCCGGCTCCGCCCCACCCCGGGGGGGACCGGCGTCGCTCTACCTGCAGGTTGGGGCTGCTGCCCGCCATGGCGCAGCGGGCGGGGAACGAGACGGGAGAAGAGAGCGCGGGTCCGCGGCTGCCGGTGGCGGAGGTGAAGGTCCCCCTTTCTTTCCTTCCTTCCTTCCTTTCTTCCTTCCTTTCCCCGCCGCCGCCCACAGAACCGAAACCGCGGCCTCCACCAGGCGCTTCCGCACACCCACCGACCCACTTCCGCTTCCGGGCACCGCCCGGCGCGTCTCGCCTGACGTCAGTGACGTGCGCCGCGCCCCACCCGGGAGCCCCGCCCCGCCGCAGAGGGCGCTTTGCGCATGCGCGGATAAAAAAAAAAAAATAAAAAAATCACAACACAAAGCCGCAAACCAAAACCGAGCACCAGCCCAGCCCAGCCAAATAAAAGTCCATGGTTCTGAGGTGATTTTTGCATCGCTCCTCTGAAACGTTGTCGTGGTTTGGGCCGGGCTGGCCAGTGAATGTTAACAGGTCGCTGCCAGGGTCTGGGGTAAAATTGATTTTTTTTCCCCTCTCTCAACGCTACCGCCGAGTGACCGAACGGTTCTGGTGTCGCTTCATGGTTTTGTTCCATAATGGAAGCGTTCGCTGAGCCCTTTGGACTCTGTCAGCAGGCCGCCCGTTGCGGGCAGAGGGTGAGGAGCACCCCCGCAGCCAGCCCGCTGCCGGGGGAGGTGGCGCAGACCTCGGCCTCACGTCGGCCGGGGTCGCCCTTTCAGTGGGGACAGGGTCAGCTTTTCCACTAGCGGCTGGTGTGGGGCTATGTTTTGGATTTGGGGTGCGAAATCCTTCCCATAGCGCGCTGGTGGTTTTAGTTTGTTGCTAAGTGGTCAAGGCCTTTTTTGCTCCTCACCCCGCCCTGCCAGCAAGTAGACTGGGAGGACGCAAGAAGCTGGGAGGGGACACAGCTGGGACAGCTGACCCCAACTGTCCAAAGGGATATTCCATGCCATGTGACGTCATGCTGGGTGTATAAAGCTGGGGGAAGAAAAAGGAAGGGGGGGATGTTTGGAGTGATGACCCCAAGTAACCCCAAGACCCCGAGTTTGGAGTGTCTTCCCAAGTAACCGTTATGCCTGATGGAGCCCTGCTTTCCTGGAGATGGCTGAACACCTGCCTGCTGATGGGAAGTAATGAATGAATTCCTTGCTTTGCTTTGCTTGCGTGCACAGCTTTTCCTGTACGTATCAAACGGTTATCTCAATCCACGAGTTTTTTCTCACTTCTACTCTTCCGATGCTATCCCCCATCCGAACTGGGGGGAGCGAGCAAGTGGCTGCATGGTCCTAGCTGCTGGCTGGGGTTAAACCGTGACATCTGGTTGGCAGTTTATTTTAGCAATTGTCCTCCTATATCCAACCTTTTGTTGATTCTTAGGCATGGTCAGTAACAGCTGTTCTCCTTGGCTTGATTGTAAATGTGAAAAGATATTTCCAAACGTTTGGTGACATAGTCAGGCTTTAGGAAAGGAGATGGTAAAGAGAGATGGTGGGGGAAGGGCGGTTTATTGAGTTGGTCACAAAAGACAACTGAAATTGGCCAAGTGATGGAAGAGGTGACGGTTTCTAAAGGAACTTTATAGTTCTGTTGTCATCAAGATTCAAGCATAGCATCTGATGGTGTGAAGCGCTCCAGAAAACTCTGTGGGTTAAATCACATATATCCATTCCTTTCTTATTCCTAATACCATCTTCAAAGCATGAAGCAAAACCAGCTTTTTTGCCCTTTCATTGTTAATTATGCCATCATGGAGCCTTTGGTCTACTTTTTATCTACGTTTTATGTAAAACACTTCCTTGGGGATATAATTTCCCTTCTCTTTTTACCTTCTTGTTCTGATAAGTGTATCATAGTATTCTCAAATACATTCCTGTCGATAATATTTCTGGCTGTGTCATCCGAAACTATTATTTTCAAATCTGTAATGTTATATTTTGCTTTTAGACCTAGGTCTAAAACGGTAAGTACATTGCACGCGTGTAAATGGTGAATGCCTTTCCAGTCTCAAATACATTCCTGTTGATAATATTTCTGGCTGTGTCATCCGAAACTATTATTTTCAAATCTGTAATGTTATATTTTGCTTTTAGACCTAGGTCTAAAACGGTAAGTGCATCACACGCATGTAAATGGTGAACGCCTCTCCAGTCACACTGAACTGGCTTCTGAAACGCCACGAAAAACAACTGGTTTCTGTGAATGTGAATGAGATTTAAAAAAAAAAAAAAAAATCAGAAAAGGCACATGTGTCTTTACAGATAACAGGCTAAATCTTGTACTCCTTACTTAATCTTGCTCATACAGTATTCCTACTATAATTTGACTTTGCAGCTAATTTTGCCTGAGGAAAGACTGGCTGAATGCTGAGTAATGACATCAAGATTAATTCCTGAGAAGCTGATGAAGTGTCATGTCAATGGTACTACTTCAATTTGAGGGACAAGTACAGTCATATTATCTAAGACTCCCCATTGCTGCAGTTCCTGTGTTACCATATTCTGAGAATCCATATCATAATGGTTGTGTACAACTAAGTGTAATGAAAATAAAACATATTAGAGATGTTAATATAAGTGCCTATTGGCCTCAGGTAAAGCTGTCTCCTAATTGCCTGGGGCATTATCACTCACATTGCTATGACATTAGGTGGCACAGGCACGCATGATCTCCTGTGTTTCTTAAGGATGAGTAAGTTGTTGTGGAGAACACTTCCTGCCATCATCTCTTGGTATGGAAGGAAAGGGTCCAGACTGCATGTTGCATGAACACCTTGGGCCAAGAATAGATGGATACGTCAAAAAACCAAGTAATGTCTACAGTACATCCAGGCCTTATATCTGTGATTCTTCTCCACTGTGGCAGTCGAGGGCTAGGTAGAGATGACTCATATTAGTATCACAGTGAGACTTTGCTATTAATTAGATGACATAAGAGCCATGTAGCTAAGGGAAATCACTGCCTAACTTAAAAATGCAGGTAGGCAAGGCAGATGAGAAAGGTAGGCAAATATAACCTCTGTTTTTCTGTATTTTTTGACATGATGAAATGATGCAGAAAGATCAGTCCCACCTATGTTACAAAGGCTGTCGGTAACAAAACTAGCAGGTAAAATTCAGGTTGTCCAAATCTCATTACATTACCTTGATCCTGTTTGCTGTATACACAATGAGCTCCAGTACCCAACACTGGACCTCCAGGCTCTCCTCTGTGTCTGTTGAGGTAAAGGCAGTGGGTGGGAGAGACAGAGGCTTCTCTGGACAAACCTCCTTCTAGGAGAGCCTGCAGGCTTGGCACAGGCACAGACACAGGGGAGGGAGAGGTGGCCTTTCGGCAGGGGTTTTCTCCATGCCTGGCTCTTCTACCACCTGAGTGTCACTGGTTGCATGTCATGGCCACGTGCCACTTGTCCCTTCCCTCATTCCTGACCCAGCGGTTCACAGCTGGGACAATCCGCTGCTGCTGCTGCCACCAGCCACCGATTTTAGATTTTGTTTTGTGGGAGTGATCAGTTCTCGAGCAAATCTGATCTGAGGTGGCACCTTGGGTGGGTCAGGGCATGGCCATGGCCTGCCCAACACCCCAGCCTGGAGGAGGACTGCTGGAGCACTGGGGAAGCCCCAGCCCTGGGCATTGGACACCTCCCTGGGGATGAATGAAGGCTGGACTGGGTTGTGGGCCCGTGGGTGGGGGTGAGAATTGGCCCCCATGAGAGGAAGCAGGGTCAGACACAGCCCTGTGGGCTGGGCAGGGCTGTGGGGTCACAAGTCATTGAGAAGAATTCAATTTAAACCAAGTTTGGAGGGTGAATCATCTGCAAAAGCGGCATTCAAAAACTAACATTTCCATCTCCTGCTTTTACAGTCTGGCTTGAGAGAACATGAAGCCTGCTGGTAGACCTTGGTCTTGCTCATCCATTTCACTGGGAAGACATTCAAAGTCTGTAGTGGATGGTGGCAATATATTTTCTGGCATGGTGTAGCAATGGGTACCTCCCTGGAAAAGACAATTTAAATTTGTACCTTTTGAGCTAAACTCTCTGGATTTCTTAGTTATGTTATTTTTCACTGTACTTGTGGTTTAGTTTTTAAACTTGGAAACTCAAAATATGTAAATGCTTGAAGATCCATTGTGATTTTGATTCAGGTGTGTATATATGAAATGTGTTATTTTCTGGACTAAGTTACTTTATTCTAGGCAATGGAATGACTCCGGATGTATATTCCTGAACTTCATAGTGAGATTATTACAGCACGTCAGGAAAATAGCCTGAGAAAATGATTGCAGATATAACCGAGGGCACATTTTGGAACTGTTCACTTGATCTTTTGACAAAACACATGGCCTGGCTTCAGCTGGGGTAGAGTTATTTTTCTTTCTAGTAGCTGTTGTGTTGTGGGTTGCCATGAGAATGATGCTGATAATGTGTATTGTTTTAGTCATTGCCAGGTGATGTTTTACATTAGTCAAGGACTTTTTCATCTTCCCACAGAAGCTGAGAGGGAGCACAGACAGGACAAGTTGGCCAAAGGAGTATTCCATACCATAGAGGTCAGGCTCAGTATATAAACGGGGGTTGGCTGGGGGGCAGGAATCCACGATCACTACTTGGGATGGGCTGGGCAACCAATCACCAGGTGGTGAGAGTGGCTTGCGTTGTATTACTTTATTTTGTATATTCTTTTACCATTCTTCTTCTTCTTGTTGTTATTATTATTGTTATTTTCCATTATTATTCTATTAAACTGCCTTTATCTCAACCCACGAGTTTTTTTTACTTTCCACTCCTTTTCTCCCTCTTCTCTCTACCCTACCTGGGGGTGGGGGTGGGGCGGGGCAGGGTGGGGGAGTGAGCAAGCAAGCAGCTGCTCAGTCCTAGTTGGGCTGGGGTTAGATCACAATAGCACAGAAATAAAAATGTAGCTTATTTTCTTAAATTGTGAAACATACAGTCCACTACTACTATGGGTTTTGAACAACATTTAGCATAGTGAATTTCAGGACTTTTTTCCTACTGTTACGTGAGTACCAGCAGAAATTGTCAGGAAAAAAAATGAAATCTGAAACAATATTTTTCTTACCTTTGCCTGTGTTGTCTTCAAGGGTAATATTTGCCCTATGCAGCATAAGCATGGAAATTTCTGAGGCTTTCCTCATCGTGAACTCACCAGGCAGGGACATTCATATTGACATTCTGTATACAGGCCTAGAACAGACATTTCACCTAGGTCTTTTCTGCGTAGCATTTCACGTGCTGGATCTTGCTAACTCATTGAGATTGAATGGAATAAAGTCTCTTTGATGATGACTTCATGCACGATTGAGCACATGTGGCTTCAGGGCTGTATTGCCTGACTCACGTTCATTTAAGTTATCCAATTTTGTCAGCTGGAACTGTCAACTCTTCTGCCCATATATGAGGTAGTTCAAGAAGAGATTTTGTGCTATGCATTGGTGAGTTTGGTGTAGCAGCCTTTTTCTTTGAAATGCCTTCACAGTCACAGCATTTAACAGGCTTACAGCCCTACTTGCTTGTTAAAAAAGAATAAAAAATTGTTCCCCAGCCAGTGTTTCTTTGAGTTTAGATAGCTTCAAGTTTGGACTGTGGACTTTGGATTGCTTCACATGGCCTTCCTTGAAGATTTTGATGAGCTATAGAATCTTTGGAACAACTCCTAAGGATATTGTAGATGCTCTCATCACCTGAGGGTCTTTTTTAATCACTGCTGGATTTTTCCAAAATATATGCTGTAATCCAAAGAGAAATCACGGGTATCATAAAATCGGTAGATCTGGTTCTGTGTTATGCAAGGGTTCAAGCCAGCTGGTTGTCACAGCTTGTGTCTCACTGTCTTAAAAAAAGAGACAAATCTGTGAGTCGACCCAGATTTTCTTTCTGGGAATCTGTTCTCCTGTGCAATAGAAAGCCTGTAGTGATTACTGTTGCCAGAGTACCAGAAATCTAAATTGTGTTAGGCAACGGGAAGCAGAAAAGCAGTTCTGTTCCGGTAAGTACTTTTAAAAGTATCACCAGACTCCTCACTCCTCTACACAGATGACAGGGGAGTAACTTTTGCCATTCCAGTATACAGCAGAATAACTGAACTTAGCTATTGCAAAACAGTGTCACACTGCATGAATAAGTTTCAAAACCGAGGCGTTACCTCTGATGCTTCCAGCAGACTTTATTCTCATGCTAAATTCAAAGTGTTTTTTGCCTGTGTGACTGTAGAGAGCAGTGTTTACAACATTACTGAATGACTTGCAGTCTGAATGAATAAGGAGGTAAAGGAGAAGAGAACTGCTCTGGGACCAGGCCACACTGTAATTCCTTCAAATAACTTTTCTTCCGAATGGTGGTTTGTCTTGTCATTTTCTTCAAAATAGTATTTTAAGAAGTAAGGGTCTGAACATGTCCTCTGCTTCAGAACGGCAGAAGACAAATACAGAAGAACTCTCACAGCTCTAATTCATGGGAGGGTAGGAAGAAATGGGGCCAGCCAAGGTGTCTTCCAACCAATATGTTCCTGCTTTCCACGGTATGGAAGATGCTATGGTGGTGTACTGGGGGATGAGCACTGCAGTGGTTAAGACACTTGCTGTCGCATGTCTCACTTACGCACACTCAGGGGAGCACAAGGAAGTCCCACACCACCAAAGCCCAGCAGCTGTACTGGGAGTAGCAGGCTGTGCAGCTGCTGCAATTTAGTCTGCACTAGATTTCTAGGCTAGCATTTCCCTCTTAAACCCCTCTTTATTAATTCCCAAGCCTTTTAATTAGGTCTTGTATGGAAAGAAGCAGAAACTGGATAGAGAAGTCATTTAACTTCTGGTAAGCCACTCTTAGCAGAATAATTTTCATCTTAAGCAGGAAGCTTTTTGAACCAGGCTGTTACTCTACCATAAGCTGTCTATAATCCTTCTACACCTACAACACTTTCTCCGCACCTTTCAATGCAATTCTCACTAGCAAGTCTGTTGCCCTGTTTTACCCCCAACCCACTGAAATCGGTAGCTCCCTTTGCAGTGGGCTTTGAATCTTGACTTCAGACAGACAGATGGATAGGTATTTGCATTACCAGAAGTTCCTATAGACCTAATTACATCTTTACATCCTAGTCCTGTTATATAAATGCTAATGTTATTTTGTTAATAAGTCTATTAGCTTTCTGGAATATGCATACATTGTCCTCTGAAGTTTCCCCATTAATGGGGCCATTAGATCTCAGAAGGACTGAAGGAAGCTACTTCTCTGTAGGTTACATATCGCCTGGGTAAATGTAACTGGGAAAGTGAAAAGGAAGCATTCTTTTATCAAGTCCTAGCACTTTCTTTTGTAAAATATAAAATAATTCTTTACAATTTACAAATTTTTTATACTTTTCCTATTATGGGCTAATATAATACTCTTTCCTGTGTGTTCTGCGATGCAAGTTGGGCGGTCCTGGTTTAGTGGTGATATGAGCTGAATCAACTGCTGAGTATGGGAATAGCTCTCTTGCTTTCATGGGCACTAACCAGTTTACATTAGCTGGGTTCTGGACCATTATTTGAAAATTTTGCATCTGGAAGTCAAGATAAGTTCGCAGGTATAACTTTATAATTTACTGATCATACAGACAATGTGTAGGGTGTGTTCCTTCAAGTGGTGCCTACGAATGCACACTGTGATTTGGTTGCCTTTAACAGATCTGCCAAATGCCAACTGGAGAAGCAAGAATTAACATGTTCACACCTCATCTTAACGGCATTCAGGTATCAACAAAGGCCTTCACTCCGACCTCCACTGAAAACACACAACAGGAGACAATTCAGCCTGGCTGAAGGCACGCCCATTTCCAGCAAAATCTTCAGCAAATATTGATTCTAAGCTTTTATTTTCCTTTAATATGCTTATATTCAGGCTGAGAAACTGCACTAAGCAGCTCTGGGAAAGTGTGCGTCTTCACCCACATTAATCACACAGACACGTAACTACTTGGATTACAGAATAAAGTGACTCATCTACTGATGAAAATAAATAAAAGAAAAAAGGGAACAAAATCCCTAATTCTCACACCCCCTTCCTCTCGACGTTATAAGGGGACACTTAAGGGAGTTGTGGTACAAACGCAGAACTAGAAGGGAAGCGGTGTGTCAGAGTCCAGGTCTGCTAGGGTGAGTAGTGAAGGTCACGTAATCCCTTCCAGAAACTGCTGAAGCTCTGTTTTAAGACTAGTTTGGTGTCTGAGGGAGAGGGCTGCTTGGTCCCTTTACTCCTCTTGGGAATGCTACTTCTGCTAATTTACCTTCTGTCAATGTGATCTCCTGTCTCTTTAGAGTTTCCACATTGATCTAGTCACAGGAGCAATCCTATCCCCATATAGATTTTGTTTTGCTAGGTGAAGGAGGATGATTCTAACATTGCCCCATGCTTAGTTAGGAACTTACTGATGGCTTATTATGCTGCCAGTAATTCGCTACTTGAGGTCCTCCACAGATGTATAATCAAGTACAATGAATTGTGGCTATGTAGAGAAAGCATCCTCAGTAAGAGTACTCCTGCGATAAGGTGGTTTCAATAAGGTGGGTCCAATAAGGTGGGTCCATGCACCTAGACAATACTAGGGAGCCACACATCGAAGATTTGAAAATATCACTAAATGGAAAAAAAGGGACTGAGCAAACATGACAAATGAGGGTGCTTGCATTTTTTCTGGGACAAACACAAGGCAGGTGATTTTGGAGTCATAGTCCCAGCCTGGCAAAGGAAGCTGGTGCAGTAATTGTGGGCATCAGTGACAGAGGAGAAAGAATATTATCTGTGTCCCCATGAGAGGGCATCCTGAACCAGCAGTGCACACAGGATGGGTTCAAAATTTTTTCCTCCTGGATGAGGTGGATCACAGATGCTTTAGTGAGAAGTAATTAATCCAAAGCATTGTCTCTCTGCTTTTGTTTCGCAGAAGTTGATCTTGGTCTTTGTACAGTGGGAAAAAGTTTCAGAATACTGTGTCAGGGTTTTTTGTCTCTTACGTGTGTGGATTTCCCCTTATATTTTGACTTCCTAGCAGTATTGCAAGGCTATTTTCAGAGGCTCTTCCAAGTAGTCAGTCAAATTTATTTCTTTATTAAGCTAACTTATTTGTATTACACCACGCGTTATGCCCGGTGCTAAGTGTTGGGAGCAACGCCTTTAGGGAAAATAGTCAGATCCTCAACAACCTAATTCCAACACACAGAATCACTCATTTCCCATTCACCAGATTAAAGACTTTGTTCTCACTGAAAGCTACCAGCTGTTTGGTTGCCTATTTCATTTTTTTCCCAGTGAAATGTATAGCCCGGTCTGGAAAAGCCTCACTTAAAAAGCTCCAAAAGTGAGCACATGTAAGTATGAGAAATTAATTACCTGTCTGTTATTAGAAGTAATCACCAGTGAGTAATACTTCTACATCAGCAGACATGTCTGAAGAAAACTATATTGCTACCATATACATTGAATCAGTGTGTTGCTATGTGACACCATCCTTTGTGAATATCAGTGCAAACACCTTGGGAAGAAAGAGGAAAGAGAGACAGCTTGTTACTGTTCAGTTTGTGTGTCTCTCAATGGAACCACAGAATAACACTTTATTATTGTAAGTGTTATTTTAATTTCAAATTAACTTCTTGTTTATCTGATCCTTGCTAGTATTTCCTATGAAAATGCAAAATATTTTTTTCTATGGCTTATTCCTGTTGCTAAATAGTAATCTAGACCCATGTTGTGTGAGGAATATGGAAAGTTCTGCTGTCTACACCTGTTTACAGACACTGCAATCTTACATTTGAATTTTTCTAATTGTGTTAAAATTGTAGGTCACTGTATCAAAATAAAAGCGGACAAATCACTGCCTGTCATTGGCTTCCTTGCAAGGTCCAAGGCTTGCTGGGAAAGCTGTAACTCGATTATAAGACCTTTCGTGACTGACAGTATGGAAAGAAAGCACCAGTTTGTTCTATTCATTATTCAGTCCCACTTGTAGATGATTTCCGATGTTACCTCCAAAGCACGACAGCATTAATTGCAATCAGACATGCACTGAGCTTTAGTGAGTTTGGGGGAAGTGAAAACACACACAAAAAAGGACTACAGCGGATGCTTTGAGTCTCTGAAATAGTTGAAATAGTTCTCCATGCTGCGTTGAGCAGCAAGAGTATTCCCTCCCCCCGGAATGAGCTTGTTCTAAGAGCAGAGAGGAGGTGGCTGTTTTTCTTTCCTTTCCAGCAGCGTGTAGGAACAGCGTTCGGAGGAGGTGTTGGGAGGGAGTGGCAGGGAGAGCCGTGGAGCGAGGGCAGAAAGCAGGCTGAGTAACAGGAGAGTCACCTGGCTGCTTGCAGCCCTTCTGCAACAAAGCGTGTACGGCTTGCTGGCTCATAGGTGATGACACATGCATGTAACTGCTGGATCCTGTTGTCCAGCAAGGTCTTAGTTTGTGTTTTTTCCTTGGGTTATTGAACATCTGGAAGAGTGGGGACAAAAGCCCAGTGATTACTTTGTCAGTAGACTGCAACTTGTCCCAGTTACAAGGATTCTGATCTAAATAAGCAAAGCGCATCCCACCCTCATTGTTTCTACCTTATTTATTTACCTTATTTTCTGAGATAATTCACAGTAGAAGCTGTCCAGCTCACAGGGACTTAAAATTTAATTTTTAATTCTTTGATAAGGAAAAATCCTGTCATTGGTTCTATCATTTTTTTTGTAACTTGGTGATAGAAATACAGGTCATAATAGGTGTGTTTTGAAAATACTTTGAGGTTAAACTGAACAAGGCTAATTTAGGGAAAGGTAAACGCAGGAGCTGGGGAAGCTGATGCAACTAATTGTCATTCATTCAGACTGAGAGTGTTCCTGGACCTGGGGAGAACCGCTTCACTTTTTGTACCTTGCAAACCTCATCTACCTGAGGTTAAGCATCTACTTTTCACATTAGCATCTTCTGCTTTTCCACATCTTCCAGGCTGGGCTGTAAGTAAGGCTCAGTCATATGTCAGGAATTCCCATAAATATGAATAAGAAGCTACCGGGAAGTTACAGTTAGTTTAATGTTGCCTCCAACAGCAAATGAACCCAAAATAGCCATTCTCAGGGGAAGTGGGACTGCCCTCTGAGCCGCTCAGTTACCAGTGCCAGTGTGGAGTCCTTCATTTGAAGCATCACCGTTCCAGCTGTGATGATTAGTTTCATGGCACCACAGCCAGAAATAATTAGTTTCTCAGCAGTAACTGGGTCAGGCTGAAGGAGTCTGTACAGCTGTGTAGCGCTCAGGTATCAAAGAGCAGTTATCCAGTGGAGCGTAAGTGATGTTTACACACCTCCAGCAGTCCTTTCCCTTTTCCGCTGCCCAGCCTTTAAAAGAAACTGATGCATCTACTTATATCTGTATTTTCTGCCTATGCCTGGTAAGGAAATGGACCTGGTGAGTTGTGCTGTCTCTGTCAAAGCAGTCTGGCTGTTGTCCTCCTCCCTGCAGCTTATCCAGAAGCTCGTGAGCTACTTCGCAGTGGCCTTACTTGGTAGACCTGGGTCTGAAGGAAACTTTGCTCCTGCAGACACAGCAATGTTTGTCTTTAGATCACCCACAGACATCTGAGAAGAGTCTGGCAGCCAACATTATTGTGGAATTTCATCAAAATTTCTCTGACAGCGTAATTAGATATATAACAATGATGGCCCAGATGGCACAGTTTAGCCAGCTGGCCTATATCTTATTTTAATTGCTTAAACGTATCCACACCCTGTGTTTGTTATGAATACACTTATGGCAAAGCATACAAATTTTAAATTTGCTGTCTGGTAATGATGGAAGGTGAACCCCATCTGCATCACAGCAGAAAGTAAAATATAATTTCCTTTGGGTAATGAGCGCTTAGGAGCCTTTTGGAAGGAAGTATCTGTAGGTTCTGATCAGGACGCTGTGGTGTGGAGCGACTTATGCTCAAAGCAAAACAGGAATGTGTCATTCTCTGGAGATAACAGCTGTCACCAAGGGGGCACTGTGTCGATGAAAACGCATCCTTTGGTTTCCTACCCTTTCATTTGGGCAGTCGGACACGCCAGCACTGCAAACCTGAAAGCACACTCAATTATCTTGCATTTACCTTTTGTAGCCTAAAAGTATGCAGGGCCACCTGGGGTTACTGAGGTGTGAACCCGAGCTGTGCCTGCAGTGTGGCACACCGTTTCCTGATGGGGACTGAAGTGGAGCTGTGGTCTCCCAGGGACTACTTGCTGGTGTTCCCCCCCGCAGGTGGCTTGGCTGCCCAGCCAGGGAATGGTGTGGAGCAGGGGAAGTCCACCTCTTCCTTGCTAAGGGTTGTGTATGTCTCAAAAAGAAAAAATAGACTTGGTGGGCTGCAGCATTACCTCTCCCTCTCATTTCCTTCTCCCATCCCCATCGCGTTTGTCGGTAGTAATGTGGACTGTATGACACGAACCTAGCAGTCCCCATCCTGGAGGTGAAAGGATGGGACTTTCTGTTGCCCTCCCGCCTCTGGGGACAGCTAGCAGCAGGGAAGGCTGCTCCTCTGCAGAGGACCTGGCTGCCAGACAGAGTTAAGGCACTGTCTTAATGCATATACAGATGCAAAGTGCCCAGCCACGCACTCCTACACGTTTTGGTTGTTTTCCTGTGCGTCTTTTTCACGATTGAGATTTTTCTGCAAATAGTGGCAATTCCAATGTAACTTGGTGTACTGGCTTTGCTCAGAAGGTCTTTTAATTGCTCATCCACTCCTGCATTCTCTCCTTCGTAGTCTCCGTTCATTCTTGACTGGTGCCTTTTGTACTGCAGTTGCTGAAGGCAACACGCAAAAGCTGCTCTTTCCTGCTGGAGCTTGTTGTTGTCTTCAGCAGCGGGGCAGGCAAAGACAACTCTGGTGTGAATCATTTTCGTCCTCCAATGTAGGAGTTGCCATGAAGAATGATTAAGGAGGGAGAAAAAAAAAAAGAAGAAAGCGAGAGTGAGAGGGAGTGTGTGCGCGCACAAATTAAGGTTGGGAAAGAGGGAGTGGTGTCAATGAGCCAGCGAGCTAGCAGTGTCTTCTGCTCGGCCAGGTTTCACCACGGGTAGCTAGTTCTTCGTGCTGTACCCATTTCATTGATTCATTCACCAGGATTATAGCCTTCCAAAGTAAGTACAACTTTTTTTCTTCCTCTGATACTTTCATTAATGCCTAACTAATTTTTGGTTAACAAATCTCCATTGTGAAACATAATCGAGTAAAGGGAGTGTGTTAAGGGAATTTGTACAAAAAGGTGTCACGTGAAGTTAAAGGAGCAAAAAAGCCTTCACAAACAACAACATTTTGGTTTCATCCCAAAATTGCTGCATTTGCCATGCTAAATTTCTTCCCCCTGAAAAAGATTCATTGGAAGGAGTGAATAGGATCTGGCAGGTAAGACAGCAAGGGCGTTAGGAACTGTTAAAATACGATGGTTTATTGCAAATGGCTTTCCCTATGTCAGAAAAAGCAGGTTGCGTATGATGCTGTAAAAATGCTCCATGTGTCAAAGTAGGGTTTAGAATGTTTTGTAAGTCTTTGTCACAGAGGAATATTCCTCTCATTTTCTGCAGAGGTGTGTACGCTCTGCTCTGTTTACTTGAAGTTATTAAACAAGTGACTAATCCACACTTGTTTAAAGTGAAGGGCAGGAATTGAGGTCCAGTAATTACCCCTTTATTTTCAATGTGACCATTTAGTTTGAAGAATTTACTGGCTATTGCGGTCCAACAAAGCATATTGCGGTGGCTCATTTCTCTCTTTCCTTCCTGGAGTGACTTTCCCTGCTATATTGCTGACAGCGCTTTTCCCCCAACCGTATGAGGTACTCTGGTCCCACATCAGTCTGATGTCTTGCCTTTCTCAAAGAACTGTCTGTCGAGAGGAAACTGTTGACAGGAAAAAGTTCTTGTGTAGCTAGGTAGTCTGCCAGGTGGAGAGTTGTCATTTGCGTAGAAATAAGAAGAAAAGGCTCCCAGAAGTCTTTTATTTCCTTTATATTTTGTGCTTGCCAAGTAAGAGCCGAAGTGAGGTGACATTAAATGCTTGAGTTAGTTTCAGATGTTAATGCCTAACTCGGGAAACATGTGTGTGGGTTGTTTCATATCATTCATCCTCTCGGTGGAAGTCTGTTTGAACTGGAGAGGCTACAGCGCTGGCACTCACAGCTCCTGAGCCGTACACCCAATACGCGCCCCCAGCACTGGATGGCCAGCACTGTCCACACTTTATCTGCCACAGGTGTCTTCTCCTGGAAGGACCGCTTAACCGAGACAACAATAAAATAAATATTTGTTCCGCTTTATCAGATTATCCCTACCGTATAGCTAACTTGACTTGTCAGACATTTACACACAGACGTTGCTATTTTGAGTACATTTTAAAAAGATGAGCTATATTTAGCGTTTCTCTTAATAAGCAGATAGTAAACAAAGCCTCTCTTGGTTTTTTTTGTTTTTTCTTGGTTTTGTTGTTGTTGCATTCAAGAGTGACTAAGCAAAAAATGGTGCCTTATACCAATAAACAAGTTTAAATCAGGCTTTTCTAAACTAGTTCAGTAGCCTTTCAGCTCCCTTCTGTATCTGAAAGTGTTTCTATAATGCTGCAGCAGAGTCACAGTTTTAAGCAAAGCTGGGTGGATCACAAGCTACCTGTGCTTAGAAGGTGTCCCAGTGCCGCGGGCCTCTCGAAATGCTGACATACTGCTTTCCCGGGAAAGGAGGGACTCAGCAAGAATCCATGCAGCAGGCCTTTTTAAAATTTCATTTTCAATTTTTTGACTCCTCCCTGTTTGAGGGTTCCCTGTGATTACTGACTCAGGAGCTGCGTCTGACTTTGAGGCAGCTAATGGGCTTTCTTCTTGATGGGAGCCTCAACCCTTCTCACTTGACTGGAACTGGCTTTATTGGACTCACAAGGTTTGGGACACTAAGGGCTTTAAAGAGATTTAAGATTTTGTAATATTTAATACAGTAAATTCTTTTCAGGAATATGAATGTCATGAGCTCCTAAATGCCATACATCATTAACAAATGGAGCATAAAAAACTGACTGACCAGGTACAGTTTAAAAAGATAGTGGAATAGACATGAGCCCATCATTCAAGGTGAAGGGTGACACTGAGGTTTTTTCCTATCAAAATGTCCTGAATGGGTGTTACTTCAATAGTAGCACAAAAAGAAAGAAGTTATAAGAGTGGAGAGCTTTACAAACACTACCAGAAATAGTTTCACTCAGCACAAAAGAAGCTTTGAGAGTATCAGCAGTTACTGGGTGAACAAAAGGTAAATAGAAGGTTCACTACGAAATACCTCCTGTTTTCCTCACTAAAAAGGAACATCAAAACTTTGCAGAAAACGATCCAACGTGAACAATATCAGGTTTACCAAGGACATTAGAAAAGAAGAGTTTTTAAGTCATGGTACAGCTTTTCACTAGCACAAGGAAGAAGAGATTCATTCAATTTTTCAAAGTTTCCTATTTTCTTTTCTTACTCTGAAGCTCTTGCAACCCAAGGAAGCAAAACACAGGTAGCACATACACATCTTAAAATCACCCTAGGTTTGCCAATATAACTGAAAATACTAATGTTAGAATGACAGCATAACATTTGCAATATTAAGCCAGAAAGGAACAAGAAAAATTTTAAGCGTTTATGATTGCATATTGATTTTTAGCCTGTAAGGTTCAGAGGCCTAAACAGAAGAATAATATCAGGCCAGCCAGCATTAAGGAATTATATTCTACCCCACAAGCAAATAAGATATTTTTCAGGTGAACTGTACACCTCATTCTGCACTGCAAGATTCTCCATATTGTTTGTCTTCTTGAGGGTGGTAGATGTTGAATGACACATTCCTGGTTCCCTGGGTAATTTTCCACCAGCTCCTCAGTAAGAAATACCCGGGAAGTTGGTACTTGCCCCAGATCTTCAAATTTCAGCTGGGGAGGGGCGGGGGAGGAGGAGACAAAGTATATGTATGTATTGCGTGTTCTTGTGTGAATGGTTGAGTTAATGGGGAAGATAAGATAGATAGCCTGTGCAGGGGAGTTTATTTAAGACAAGCACAGGCACAAAGGGGCACATCTGGGATGAGCAACTGCAGAGAGGCATTTTAAAGGGTCGTTTTACATTTGCTCCTTTGTCCTTGTTCCAAGTTACTCCCTCAGCAGCAGTCTCAGTCCTTCAAATTTGTTTTAACTGTCTTTTGCCACTGTTCTGCCCAAAGCTCTCCTCCTTTAAGGTGTGTGCTGAGCTCATGGTTTCTGCCAAGCTTGACTTTTCTGGCAATTAGTTGCTTTCACGCGTGAGAAATTATGACTACGAGATAGAAGGTTGCAGTGCTGGGCTGGTGCTTGGTTCTCCCTTTACACCCATAAGATCTCCGAGACGCATTTCCTGAAGATCGCTCTGACATCAGCTCAGCACCTGCTGACACTGTAAAATGGGATCTCACACGGATAATGTGTCTTTACCAAGCAGCTGCTGGGCACCGCTGGGCTACTGGAAGATGGACAAGTTTGGCCAGACCCATTCTGAATTCAGGGTTCTGGCAAAGCCCGGTTCTGTTGCAAAGCAAACTCCTCTGTATTTTTATGGGGGGGAGCCCAGCAACTAGGACCATGCAGCTGCTCGCTCACTTCTCCCCCGCCCCACCAGGGTGATGGGGGAAAGAATTGGGGAAAATAAGGGAAACTCGTGGGTTGAGATAAAGACAGATTAATAAGCTAAGCAAAAGCCGCGCACACGAGCAAAACAAAACAAGGAATTAATTCACTGCTTCCCATCAGCAGGCAGGTGTTCAGCCATCTCCAGGAAAGCAGGGCTCCATCACGCATAATGGCTACTTGGGAAGACAAACGCCATAACTGGGAATATCCCCCCCCAGCTTTATACACCGAGCATGACGTCACAAGGCATGGAATATCCCTCTGGTCGGTTGGGGTCAGCTGTCCTGGCTGTGTCTCCTCCCAGCTTCTTGTGCACCCCCAGCCTGCCCGCTGGTGGGGTGGGGTGGGGTGAGGAGCAGCAAAGGCCTTGACCACTTAGCAACAACTAAAAACATTAGTGCATTATCAAAATTATTCTCACCCGAAATCCAAAACATAGCACTATACCAGCTGCTAGCAAGATATTTAACTCTATCCCAGCTGAAATCATGGCAGGGGATAACTTTCTTCGGTGATGTGTATTTAATGTTTCACATCTTCAAGAGAATATTTTTTTTCTTTTTTTCTAGTGGGAGGGGATTTGTTAGCAAACAGTTTGTTGCTAATACCACCAGTCCAAACATTTTGCTAAAGTGCAGTGCAGGTTAGGTGTGCTTTTCAAACATGGATTTAAAAACTCTTGGGTTTATGCCAGTATCTTTTTTTTTTTTTTAACTTAATTAGATTATGCAATGCATTTTCTTATGAGAAAAGGCTGAGGGAGTTGGGTCTTTTTAGTCTAGAGAAGTCTGAGAGGGGATCTCATCAATGTTTACAAATACTTAAAGGGAGGGTGCCAGGAGGAGGGGGCCAGTCTTTTTTCAGTGGTAACCAGTGATAGGACAAGGGACTATGGGTATAAACTCAAATGTAGGAAGTTCCATGTGAACATGAGGAGGAACTTCTTTCCTTTGAGGGTGGCAGAGCACTGGAACAGGCTGCCCAGAGAGGTGGTGGAGTCTCCGACTCCGGAGACATTCAGAACCCATCTGGACACCATCCTGTGCAACCTGCTGTAGGTGGACCTGCTCTGGCAGGGGGGTTGGACCAGGTGATCTCTAGAGGTCCCTTCCAACCCTTAACATTCTGTGATTCTGTGATTCAGTAACTGTTTATACAGCATCTTATAGCCCCAAAAAACCCAATTGGCAAATAAACTGATTGTCTTACCAAATAGATCCAAGAACACGTATAAGTTAATTAAAATCAAAATAAATACATTTATTTTGTAAAAGGCCTTCGTGTCATGGTTTAACCCCGGCCANGGGATAACTTTCTTCGGTGATGTGTATTTAATGTTTCACATCTTCAAGAGAATATTTTTTTTCTTTTTTTCTAGTGGGAGGGGATTTGTTAGCAAACAGTTTGTTGCTAATACCACCAGTCCAAACATTTTGCTAAAGTGCAGTGCAGGTTAGGTGTGCTTTTCAAACATGGATTTAAAAACTCTTGGGTTTATGCCAGTATCTTTTTTTTTTTTTTAACTTAATTAGATTATGCAATGCATTTTCTTATGAGAAAAGGCTGAGGGGGTTGGGTTTTTTTAGTCTAGAGAAGTCTGAGAGGGGATCTCATCAATGTTTACAAATACTTAAAGGGAGGGTGCCAGGAGGAGGGGGCCAGTCTTTTTTCAGTGGTAACCAGTGATAGGACAAGGGACTATGGGTATAAACTCAAATGTAGGAAGTTCCATGTGAACATGAGGAGGAACTTCTTTCCTTTGAGGGTGGCAGAGCACTGGAACAGGCTGCCCAGAGAGGTGGTGGAGTCTCCGACTCCGGAGACATTCAGAACCCATCTGGACACCATCCTGTGCAACCTGCTGTAGGTGGACCTGCTCTGGCAGGGGGGTTGGACCAGGTGATCTCTAGAGGTCCCTTCCAACCCTTAACATTCTGTGATTCTGTGATTCAGTAACTGTTTATACAGCATCTTATAGCCCCAAAAAACCCAATTGGCAAATAAACTGATTGTCTTACCAAATAGATCCAAGAACACGTATAAGTTAATTAAAATCAAAATAAATACATTTATTTTGTAAAAGGCCTTCGTGTCATGGTTTAACCCCGGCCAGCAACTAGAAACATGCAGCCGCTCACTCGCCCCTCTCCCTTTTCCCTTGCTCAAGAAGGGATGGGGGAGGAGAAAAAAAAGGAGGGGAAACGAATAAAAAAACCCCTCATGGGTTGAGATAAAGACAGATTAATTGAAACAATAACAAAAAAGGAAAAACAACAGTAATAATAATGATAATATAATAATAATAACATGGGTCACACTCAGCTCCCAGTGTACTGGCACGATCCTGAGCAGTGATCATGGATTCCCACCCCCCAGCTAACCTCCATTTATTTCCGCCATTTTTATACTGAGCCTGACATCTATGGGATAGAATATTTCATTGGCCATTCCATCGTTCTGTCTATTCTTCTATAGGAAGCTGAAAAAAGTCCTTGAATACTGTAAATATCACGTAGCAACAAATAAAACCAGTAAGTATTATTGACATTCCTTTCACAGCAGTCACTAGAAACAAAATTAACTCTTTCCCAGCTGAAACCAAGACAGTATCCACCCCTTATTCCATATCACTTACGCTATTCACAGGCCTTATACTTTTTATAGTCACCACCACTTTCCTGTCTCTGAAATATATATATATGCACACGTACAGATATCATTCCCTTAGTCTGTGGGCTGTCCATCTAAAATGTCCATTGCGTTAATTTAATCCATAACTTTGGGCTGCGCCTGTCATAACAGTCTTTCAGGGCAGGAGAGGTGGTGTGTGGTATTGAATTGTGGCATGTTGTATCTGGAGCTCGCAGCTGGTGTATCTGGCACAGTCCATACCCAAGGTCTTCAGGTTGAAGATGTCGATCTCGAGAAAGCTGTCGGGAGGCAGTGGCTGAAGTCAGTTCTGGTTCCATCACTGCTGCACTTCACTCAGTTTCATCAAAGTTCATTCTTCGTTAATTTGGATGATTCTTACTGTACTACTACTGATATAGCATATAGCAACCATAGTAGTGATGACGCATAGTGGTAAATTAGCAATTAACAACATACAGTTTAATTCATTGTCTGTTCTCGCCCAAAATCAAATCCCCATGAGGTGCACATCAGACTTCCCCATTTTCTTGCATCAACCACCAAGTGCGCCTGGGTTCTTGAGCAAAAATAATCCCAAGGATGGGTTTGCCTTTGCCTGTGGCAGGAGTAACCCAAACTGTTTTCCCTAGCATAATTTTCATGTGCACTACAGGGACTTTATCCCCTTCCACAGTATATAAAATTTCTGATTGGGCAGGGCCAGCTTGATTGACAGATTTTCTGGTGTTAGCTAGCCAGGTGGCCTTTGCTAAACATGTATCCCGATGTTTGAAAACAGGGCCCTACGGGGAAATCAAAGTGTTTTCTCTACCATGTCACAGGCAAATTATGCACCTGTTCTGTTACTCCCACAAAACTGTATAAATTGTGCACCCGTTCTGTTACTGCCATAAAAATGTACAAATACCACAGACTCTTTGGAAGTCATTCACTACTATCGAGTACCACAACTGCTCCACAGCATCTCTGTACAATGGTGTCAGCTGTTCATCTAAGTTTGGGCAGTATGACACACACACTCAAATAGGAGATTGTTCTCATTCAAAATGCCTTTCCAAACCAGGATGAGAGTGAGTGGTCAAGAAAGGTATCTCGCTGGAGACAGTTCCCTGCTCATATGCTCCCTCTTCCCCTTTCTGTCTTCTCATACTTTGCTGCTCTCATCCAGTGAGATCTTTCCTGGCTAGGATGTAAATGATATGAGCTAGGTAAGTAAATGTTTGAGGTTGCAGCATTTAGCCAGCTATTGGAGAGAAATCACTGTCCTTAAGGTGTTTCTCAAAAGGTTAGCAAGCCTCCTGCCACTGTAAGAAATAACTGACTTTCCTTTTCGTAATAGGATGAAATAGGACCCCTAGGTCTTCAGTGTCAGAGCTTGAAATGCAAATGCAGATAGGTATATGTCCGATAAGAACACACCTTTTAAAATCACCCCGCACCACCATATTTATTCCATTATTTTGCCTGGAGATAGTGAACACTGGTGATACCTTTTAGGTTCTTTCACCTTTTGAAGTCTCTCCCAATATTCATGTTTTCCACTTTCATTCTGTCTCTGTCAATAGCTTTGATGGAGCTGTTTAACACCAATACAGATTGCAAATTAACAGATTGCCTTTTTTTAGGGATATGTGATATGGGGGGCAGAGTAGTGTCAAATTCACTATGCCAAAGAGGTTGTCTTCTGTGCGCTTGCTGGTCTAAAGCCAGACTTGTGCCATTGACTGAAATTCTGTGGTTCACCCTTGTTACCTTGAATCTACACAGATGTGCTTACACCAAAGTGCAATTTCAGGTATGTGAAAGCAGTCTGGAGGATGGGAATAATCCTTGGCTTTCCCAGAGCATGGGCTGCGGCAACTGTCCCTTGGGCACCACTTGTCCCATTCCTCACTGCACGGATCATCTAACAGCTCCGTGGCAATTGCAGTTATTAAGAATGGCTAGGGAAACATTTGCAGTTAAAACAGTGTAAATGATGAGTGGGCACACAGCAGTATTTATTTAGGAGGCCTCCTTTAAGTTTCAAGGACAGTCTCAACCTACAGGACCAGACAGCTTTCTGGAGTCTTCTAGCAAGGCTAGGGAGAATGGGTAATCATCCCTTAGAGGAAGGACATGTACCAAAGTTAAAGCTTTAATGAACAATTAGCCATGAAGCAAGAGACAGGAAAGGTTATGAAACTATTAAAGGCCTGTCTGAGAGCCAAGGAGAGCCCAGAGCATAGGCAAAGTACCTTATAAGTTGGCACATTTTGAAAGTATCAATTAAAAACAGATTAAATTCATATGTGATCCAATTTGACTCAATATGCATGGGTCACCCTGACCTACCAGGATTTCCCCAAGTGGTAATACTGGCTCCATGTAACACGTGGCATTGCCAGCTGTCACTTGATGGCTATTATTGAACCACTCAAATCTCCTTGGCTGGACATGGATGAGGCCTTGCCTGCTCCTCAGGAGCTGCTGGTGCGCTCTGAAGCTGAGTGGGCTTGATTAGGTCCTCCCCTCCTTCCTCTGTAGGTTCAAGCTGCCCAGTTCCCATACTGATGTCCAGCCTCCTTCAGTAAGGAAATCAGTGCGCCGACCCAGCCCCACTGCAGCAGGAGCTGCAATTACACTCTGTGAGTCACCTCGCTTTCCCTTTTCTGTTTCAGAATGACGATGGATGCTCTGCAACTAGCGAACACTGCCTTTGCAGTTGATATGTTCAAAAAACTATGCGAGAAGGACAAAACAGCCAATATTATTTTTGCCCCGCTGTGTACCTCGACGTCTCTGGCTCTGGCATACAAAGCTACAAAAGGTGATACTGCAGACCAAATGAAACAGGTAAGCTGTCAGCGTCCTGTTCTGGGGCTGCAAAATTATACGGCTGTTGGAGGTGGCCTTCTTATTTATTCTTGTTAATGTTCTACTGGATGTCTGGTTCTCTTGGAGGCCAGGCTGTAAACCATCCCTCTGAAATTCCTGAACGGCTCCACACTCTGTGGCTGCGCACAGCAACAGAGGTTCAAAATCCGGCATGAAGAAAAAGCTTTCTCAAATGTATAGAAGGTGGAAGGGGACATGGTGGAGTCCTCAACAGTTGCACTAATGCCTTGTCTCCTTTTAACATAGTGTTGATTGTGGCTGCCAGTCTTACTCAAGATCACTGCATTTGCTGGATAATTGTTTTTTCATTATTCAAGAATGCCTAAGCTTTATAGAATTGGAAATAATGTTGCCATTATCTGTCAGCAGCAAGTATGTTCAGCAGCCCTGTCACTGTCCCCTTTCTCCTGTAATACCGCTAAGCGGAGGCGGATGCAGTAGAACAGGGGACAATTTCAGCTATGTTTCTCCCTACAAGCAGCTCATGGTGTTCAGGGGGTTTCCAACACCACGACTGCGGCGTGGCAGTCATGATGCAATCACTTTATCAAGCTCACTTTGTGGTGCAGGGCGGCAGCCTTGCAGCCTCTTCTGCTGCCTCTGTGTAAGCAGAGATTTCATAGAGTCCTAGAACAGTTTAGGTTGGAAGGGACCTTAAAGATCACCTAGTTCCAACCCCCCTGCCATGGGCAGGGACACCTTCCACTAAATCCAGTTGCTCAAAGCCCCGTCCAGCCTGACCTTGAACACTTCCAGGGATGGGGCCTCCACAACTTCCCTGGGCAACCTGTTCCCGTGCCTCACCACCCTCAGAGTGAAAAATTTCTTCCTGAGATCTAATCTCTTCCAGTTTGAAGCCATTGCCCCTTATCCTGTCACTACATGCCCTTGTTGAAAGTTCCCCTCCAGCTTTCCTGTAGGCCCCCTTCAGATACTGGAAGGCTGCTATAAGGCGTCCCCAGAGCCTTCTCTTCTCCAGGCTGAACAACCCCAGCTCTCTCAGCCTGTCTTCATAGTGAGGTGCTCCAGCCCTCTGATCATCTTCGTGGCCCTCCTTTGGAGCCACTGCAATTACCAATTAGCTGATTTGGGTAATTCCTTTTTATCTCAGCGAGGATGCCCATGGTTTCTGCAGTTACCTAGAGGTGAATGAGAAGCAAATTCAGTATGTGTTTATGTGGTGATTATCACTTTGATCTGAAGGACATTCTACATATTTGAATACATTTTGCCTCCTTTGGGAATTCTTCCCTGTACTTCCTCATTCATTGAAGGTATCCCCGAGCGCAGCCTCCTGTGCCCACGCTCATGCTACAGGTTACAATGAGTCCTGTGCTATTTGCAGAGGCACGAAGCAATATATCCACAAAAGTCTTCTTGGCTTTGCAGATTTTTCCAAACAGGATCAGTTTTAAAACAAATTTAAAATGGACTCTAGATCTTCTTTTTTTATTAATTTGAATGACACTTCGCAGCTTCCTCACCATTTCAAAATTCAAGCACTGGCTTTCTAATGGGAGAGTTCAAAGTACTAACCTGCACTTAATTTAGTTTTCACTTTTGTCTGCAGTTTGCTTTGAACCATCCCATAATAAGTTAATGTACACATCCACAAGTGGAGTTCTGTTACACAAGCGCATTTATGTTTCGTATTTCTCAAGTGGTAAATAAGAAGTGCTGACTACAGATACTAAGGAGAACTTTGTATGTTGTTAAATGTAATATCTCCTATTCTTCATGTCTGTTCTAGCTTCTGCCTGCCCCTGAATTCGTGCTTGGGTTTTAAATACTAGATACAAAAGGAGACAGACTGACGGTATTACTCTGGAATATCAGTTAACAAACTTGTGCCAAAAGCTTTCCCAGGTAGAGAGGTTGCAGTAATGTAGTTTTCTCCCCAGACATAGTTTCCAGGCACAGAAACTTTCTGCACTTACTGTGCTAAGAAATAAAAATGCCGGAGAAAAAGGAAATAAGTTAAGAAAGCTGGTTCTGAGGAAATGACTGTGGAGTTTAGCTATGGCAGATGTGCTATTGCTGTGTCTTTGGGAGCTTATTTCCTTCTGTTCCTACTGAGTAAGGAGAGGGGAGGATGTGGAGAGGTGGCTAAGGCAGAGCAGGAATTTGTTGTGTCTGTGAAGATGTGTTCAGGGAGGAAGAGCAGGAGTGAGGGACAAAGGGGAAAGAAAGTCGCTAGCGCCTGCTATGCCTCTTGCAGGAATCTGAGATGGCTGAGGAGGAGGGTTGGGTAGGCTGCCTGTAATGAAACAGCCACCATCAAAGACCTTGTAATAAGTAGGCACAAAAGTTCAATTCATATTTACAAGGTTATTTTCAAAGAACCTCAGCAGGAACCTCTCACCTCTGGTGCCTAAAAGTGGCAAGGTTTAGGTCAACCCAGAACTGTTTTGAACTGGACTTGTCATCCCCAGGGGCTGGGAGGTGGCCATGTGTGGGTCAGCAGCCCTACCTCCAGCTCATACTTTATCTACCAAAACGGACATAGTTATCTGATCAACTTTTGCTGAAATATCATGTGATGTCATGTATAAGTCACAGCAATCAGAAAACTTGATGATCTGTTAAGCATTTTCAAAGGTACAGCCCACTTCTAGAAAGGAGGCTAGCTGGGACCCTCATTTGTCTGGCTTCAAAGCTCCAGGTTTTTGGAGCTTTTATAGGTTTCATGAAGATGTTATGATGCCATACTGTAGAGTTTTAATCAACTAAGTCACATCACCAGCAGGAAGTGGTTTATTGATTTCCTTGGACTGCTCACAGAAAAGAAACACCTTTAGTTAAAGTTCTGGTAGGATCAGGTTTTTAGATATATTTGAGGATGTCAAAAAAATAAATGATTTCTGAGTGACAACAGTGAGAGGTTTTGTTGTTAGCTTAAATACGAAAAGCCACAGCTCCGGTCACAAACTAGCATTATTTTTTGCTAAGCTGTTAGGCACGTTTGGATAATAAATTAAAAAAAAAAAAGTTGCTTAGTATTTTATTATGTTCATTTAACAGGTACTCCATTTACAAGATGTCAAAGATGTTTCTTTCGGGTTTCAAACAGTAACTTCAGATGTTTCCAAACTCAGCTCATTCTTTGCACTGAAAATGGTGAAACGACTCTTTGTAGACAAGTCTCTTAATCCTACAACAGTAAGTACTGCAGAAAAGCCCAGGTGCAATGAATTGCTTGGCCAGTATGTTGACAGGTTATGCTGTCAGACTTTAATGTTATTTAAAATAAATTCTCTCACTTTTGGCAGTTACTTGACTAGATTCGGATGATAAACAATGTAATATTCTCTGCTGCCGTAAAAGTTTGTAGAAGGATGAGTGTGGTGCTTCACCCCAAGCTATGCAACTATTACAACATTTGTAATTCTTTCATTAATAGGCTTTAGGTCAGTAGGCTCAGTAAGTTCTGAATGCAATATAACTTCTGTGCCACATCAAGGTCTTTGCATTGTAAGTATGGGCAAAAAGGAGTTTTAAAACAAGTTGGTGGTGCAAGCGTGTGTCTAGTTCACACACCCAAGTAATTACTGCGTAAGCTGTTGTTTTCTTAATCTGTCTGAGGAGGCAGAAGCCTGGCTATTGAAACAACACAAGTGAGGAAGGTGTTGTTTCGCCTTGTAACTTACAGACCTTGCAAATAACTGTGAAAAATGTTGTGCTTTCCCCCCCCCCAAAGTTGCCTTTGAATAGGGCCCCAAGCAAGGGCAACATCAGCCTAAACGTTTCAGAAAACTCTCACTGCTAAATGATGCCGTAATCAGATTGCCTACTGTTCAGCCTCTGCTACAGCAGAGGCCAATACCCACCCACAGCAACAGGCGTCTCATCTGGGAAGGACAGACATGACGTGAGCAGCCTGTGGCCTTTGTCTCAGTCCTTTCTCTTACCCAGGCCTGGACTGGGGATTGTTCTATCCTTTCAAACTCTGGCAACTTGTCCCCCCTGCAGTACCAAAGTTACTTTAGCTGCTGCTGTAGAGCCCCTGGGCTGAAGACACCCTTGGGAGCGATGTGCTGAATGTGACTGTGCGTCCTGGTTGTCACTCGCTGTTATTTGGTAGTGGTCCACCACAATGAACTCCCCAGCTGTCCTGTGGTTGAGCTTGGGATGCTGACCTTGCAGGCTCTGTAAAGTGCCGTTGGGCGGATGGCATTTAACCAAGGATGACTTTGGTACCTTGTGTTTTTCAGGACTTTGTCAACTCCACAAAGAGGCCTTTTCCATCTGAACTGGAACTAGTCGAGTTCAAAGAAAAAACTGACGAAACCAGACAGAAGATAAACAAATCTCTTTCAGAGCTAACTGATGGTGAGCACAGCTTAACCTTACGGATGGTGTTTTCCTCTTTGAAGAGAGCGATCTTTGTCCTTGTGACATCCCTTTACCAACGTTTTTAGAAGTAAATACATAGTGAAAGCAATGGGACTAGACCTATTATTTGGATTCATGAGGATTAGCCATGTCAGCCTGTTTTGAAATCACTGACTCAACTACTGCAGTATTTCTGAAGGTGGAAATGTGAGACTGATCTTGCATTAGCCTTGAGGAAGGTTGCTGACAGCTTTGACTGCAGCAGGACAGTTTGGGAGAACGATGGCTCCTGGCTGTGGAGCTTCACAAACATCTGACATCAATGCATTGAGCCTAGGCAGGCCCTGGTTTCCTTTAAAAGTTTTATCCGAATGGGAAGTATTTGCTGGACTCTAAATTTCAAGCTGTTAATTAATAGCGCAGCTCAGCTGTTTTGCTGCTTTTGCCAGCAAGGGTACCACAAGTGGACATGTGGCTCTTACTTGGAGGTGCCTCCCTCGTGGAAATGGGGCTGCAGACACTTTTCCCACAGTGCTGCTGAGCCATCATCCTGTTGGGCCAAGTGACCGGAGATGCACATCAGTGACCCTGAGCGTCCCGGGGCAGAGCTTGCCCAGTCTGTGGGGGGCCAGAGGTCCAGCCCTGGCCCACGCGAGCACCCAGTACCCATAACCCAGTCTGTTTGCAGCTCTGGGGTCGGTTGCTGCCTGTTGCCCTCAAGTGGTGCAAATATGGACACATGGGCGCCTGAGTCACGTCTGGTCCTCCCCAGGATGGCTGGAAGCACCTTGCCCTGCCGATGCAATTCGTGCGTGAAGGCAGGACTTGCCTCCCCAGTGGCTCTGGATTCAGTCTTTTACAGCAGTCCTTAAACAGCCCTAAAACAGAGCAAGGGAGAGGGGGCAACATTTCCATACTCTTTTTGAAGTCTGTAACAGTATTTGGTTATGAACTGTAACTAGAGCAGTATTTTTTTGTTATTGTGGTTATTTTATTTTCATGTATCTCTCTGGAAATGAGTAGCAGCTACTTCCCTTCAAGTCTGGCTCTCCAAATGACAAACGATTTTTCACTTACACGTGTTGAATTTCTCTGAAAATTCAGTACCTTCTTTTAGGTGCTAAACAAAAGCAGTAGACGTGTTTTTGATTCCACATGGTATAAGCTAAGAAAAAAATGTCATCTGAAAGATCTGTCTTGATCCAAAATCCTATTTCAAACATTAAACTGCAATTTTAAGTAAGTACTTCTTTTTGAAATTTCCCATTAACATGAAAATCTCCTATTGGTGAGGTGTAGGACACAAATATTTTAATTCAGTGAAGTGTTTCCATATTCAGTCAAAGCAATCGATAGACTGATATTGTATCATTGTACTAACAACCAACTTAAACCTGTTCACAGGCAAAATGGAGAATATTTTGAATGAGGATAGTGTAAGTGACCAGACTCAGATCCTCCTGGTTAATGCAGCTTATTTTGTCACAAACTGGATGAAGAAGTTCCCGGAGGCAGAGATCAAAGAATGTCCTTTTAAAATTAACAAGGTATGTTCTGAAAAAATAGAGTACTGTTTCCACTCAGGAAAATGAAAACTTTGAGCTAATGAAATCCCAATAGGAGAAAACAAAAAATGTTTATTATTACCATGGCATTCTTAGATTCTTTATCTGTTTAAATAAAGATAGACATATAGACATTTAGATGTATGCTGTTGCAAGGGTCCGTAAGCCAGTTGCTTGTCATGTCATTTTCCAACTTCGCTGGTGCTTTCACATCCATCTTTCAAAGGCCCCGTGTGAAAACAGACTGTCCTGTTGGTATATTTAGACAAGAACAGCTGAGTACAAGTGACCAGAAGCCACCATTGCCTGCAACAAGGGGATGCACATTCTCACGGGTAGCTGCTTCCAAGAGATTGCAGCCTGTACCAGAGGCTGCATCCCAAAGCCAGCCCGGGGTAAAGCACAAAACTTTGCATTTCTCATGGTCGCAGGGCTAGTGAAACATCGATGCACATGAGGTATCTCTGAGTGTACGCCGTAGGCGCCTGGCCCTGTGCTTTTCTCCCCAGGGATGGCAATCTCATCAGTCTCCCTCTTGACAGCCAGGTTCACGACTGCAGCTCTCTGCACAAGGTCCAAGTGGGTGCAGCACCCATGGCTCTTGCCTCCAGGAGGAGTCTGTGACCAATGATGAATATTGCTCAGCTTTAAACCAAGATATAAAGCTGGGCAACATTTGTGAGAGGAAGAGGTTATACTTCAAACACATATATATATATGTGCATGTGAAAAGTTGGAGTTGCAGATTCAATGAAAGTGTTCATAAATGACCATATCAGCCACCAGTTTCAGCTAAAGAAGTTTTTAAAACTATACAATAAGCAATAAAAATATTTAAGCAAAACATCTCCATTTTTGTTTGTCTAAAGCAACATTTTTTCTACTGAATTTGAAGTTTAAAATGAATTTCCAGGTGAACAGAACAGTTTGTAAATCTTCCCTATGAGATAAAGAGTTTTGTTTTGCTTTGTTTTGCTTTGTTTTGCTTTGTTTTGCTTTGTTTTGTTTTGTTTTGTTTTGTTTCATTCATGAAAAACAAAGACATACGGCTTTAGGTAAGCCTGAAATTTCTTCTTAGTCTGTTTCAGCTCCTGAACCAAAATATCAGTTATTCATATGAACAGCTTGACCTTCACTGTTGAGGTGTGCTCAGTACTTTACACTTACTGGCATTACGATGCCCTTTAGTCAGTATAGTTTGTAGCACTCATTGAAACAGGCACGAAGGGCCACTGATATTAGGTAAATTTCTCTTTCAAGGCACATCCCCAGTATATTGCTATTGTATTAAGTAGACTTCTCTTCCACTTTTCTTTGGAAAGCTGCCTACTGTAGAGAGCCAACAGCTTTCACAAGGGTCTTTTAAAGCTGGTTTCATTAGCTATGAAAGCCGACAAATTCTCTGTTGGTAACTCAATGTACCACTTACATGCAATATTACAAACTTTTCTCTGTCACCGTCTTAGCTGTGAATTAAAATGAATGCTAGATTCTTTCCTCTGTGTTTTGCAGACTGAAACTAAACCAGTGCAAATGATGAATCTGGAAGCTACTTTTTGTCTGGGCTACGTAAAAGAATTGAATGTTGCCATCCTTGAGCTTCCGTGCCTTAACAAACATATAAGCATGCTCATTCTGCTGCCCAAAGAGATTGAAGATGAGACCACTGGCTTGGAACAGGTGAGTGGAAAAAAAAAAAATTAGTCAGATGCTTCCTGTGGAAACAATCCACCTATAATGCCATATGCTTATGGAAGGTTTTTGTTATTTAGATGCTATGTAGAAAGAAACAAAAAGTGAGTTTCCTCTGAATTTACCTTCTCATTCTGCATCTCTGTTCCTGATGTCATATTTGTGACATCATCATTTCCACTGTGGCCAAGTGTGAGGTCATGAACAATATTTTGTTTTAGTTAGGGCCTGCACAGTGTGAAGTGCAGAAGGTCCCCATGATGCACTTTAGGAATCTGCATCTATTTGAAAACCTGGCCCCAAAAATTAATTTTCATTTAAAGATTTTTGTTCTTGCTATAGTAAAGTGCTTAAACTCATACTTACTGGGTACTCAGTAGTGCTGACTTTATTTACTTTGATGCCTTCATTTTTTTCCATTGGCATGTATCTGTGATTTGTTTGCTAAGGTCTTACACTTCTCTAGGTTTTAATTTTGAGCAGAGGTGTCTGAAAAGGAGACTTTTTTATTACAATTGCACAAAAATTTGAAGACAAATAAGGCATTTCCTAAAGAACAACAATTTCTCATGTCATTTCTCTATGGAAATTATAGAACATATTTTCACCTATCATCAAAATTTAAGGATTAAGAGACAGATGAACATGCAAGTCTCCTTTGTAATTTGCTGCAACTGGCCATAAATTTTCAAGGCAGGAGGACTCTGCTCTTGCAGCTGTAAGGTACTTCAATATGTAGGAGTAAATCACAGAACACCTGTATCTTAAAATGCAAGCGAGGCCATTCCTAATACCAATTTGTATTTGAGGCCCCAGATTCTGCCTCCTCACTCCCCAGTTTGTAAAAGATTGCTCAAACAGCTGCATGTTTGATTGAGGTCAGGCTGTGGATTTGTAGTCTTTTTCTGCCACAAATACCAGCAATTTTGTTACTGTGTAGAGTGGGGAATCGTGACTTTTGGATACGCTGGTTGGCTGGGTGTAACCTAGTGGGGGGGCGCTGTCTTTCTGAGGTTCCTTCATATGGTTGTTGAGGTGATTGTCTATCAAAAGCTCGCAATGTGCTAATAGTCAGAACCCGTGCATTCAGCGGTGTTGCTCCAGAGGCCTGTCCTATGGATTAAATCGTACTTGCATCAATATAACAGAGAGTATGTTAACCCTGAATGCTACAGTTGTGACTTCAAAGGCAAAGGTAGCCTTTTGGACTTTGTTTTTGGGGGCTTGATAGGAGTGGGAAGTTCAGGAATGGTCTTTTTTTCTCTTTTTTTTTCTCTTTGCTTTGCTTGCTCATGAATTTCCTCTGTTCCTTTCTGCCTTCAGCTGGAAAAGGAACTCACCCCCACGACATTATTACAGTGGACCAATCCCAGCATGATGGCCAACACCAAAGTGAATGTATTTCTTCCAAAGTTTAGCCTGGAAGGCGATTATGACCTGAAGCCACTTCTAGAAAGCCTGGGTATGAAAAATGTCTTCAATGAAAGCGCATCAGATTTCTCTGAAATGTGTGAGACCAAAGGTGTGGTTTTGTCCAAGATCATCCATAAAGTCTCTTTGGAAGTAAATGAACAAGGTGGCGAGTCCCGAGAGGTACCAGGATATCGGATTCTGCAACACAAAGATGAATTTAAAGCTGACCATCCATTTATCTTTTTGTTTAGACACAACAAAACTCGCAACGTGATTCTTTCAGGCCGATTCTGTTCCCCTTAAGCAGGGCACATTCATTAAGAAAAAGCACAATTACATTTATGGTGGTGCATGTTCCTGTAAAGCTTGGCATCCTGGCTATCACCTTTGAAGGGATATCTAAGAGGTTTGTATATCAGCTGGGTAATACAAGGTACTCTACATATGCAGCAGAACTAGTTTATCTCCTTTTGTTTCATCCCCTTAAGCTGAAGGATTCTCACTGTGAAGAAAATGCATCGTATTTTACTGGAAGTATCCCAGCCTCAGAAACAAGTGTATTTTGTTCCTCTGCGACATCTTTCCCCCAAAACAAAGTGAACTGAGAGCCTGCTATTTGTTAGACCAGGAGTTGGAAGAGCTACGTTCCTGCTCCCTAGCCAAACCGCTCTCCCTCGTGACCCACGCTCTGTGGATTCCTGCTGCCAAGAAGGGGAAAATGTGGACCTGCGGTATGATAGCCCTGCCCTTGTACCTGGCTACATCCTGGTGGTCCCGGGTGCCCTACTGGACCCTGCTGATGCATGGTGAAAGAGTGCCCAGGTTCTGCAGCGTAGTGAGACAACTCAGGCTAGCATTGGAGGTGGCATCTGTGAAGCGGTAGCTGCATTGAGACCTATGGATGCAAGAGGCAATTATTATGGAGACAAAAAGTATACCCAGAGGACTTTTCAGCATGAGCTACATCAGTTCATAGATTGGGGAGGTCGGACTCCACTGCGTGGGATTTTTTGACTCATTGTGTTTCAGACACGGAAGAGGGGACCAGTTCACTGCAGCTATGAGGAACCTTGTTCTATACCTATCCTGAGAAAAAGAATGTTATGCGTTATGCAATTCTAGGATAGAAATCTGTTGGATTAATACTGGAAGTGACACACTTTTCACACACAGATTATCTGCCATTTCTAGTTCTGGATTCAGCATTAAGGAGACTCCATACAATTACTAAATGTCTGAGGCATGAGAAAGAAATAAGGACTGCAACTTGAGTGAGATTAACATTGTAATTACCAGTCTCCAAATTCCATATGAAATCATGGTAATCGGATTTCATTTCTATCTAAGGACTGCCTGCTGCATATGTTCAGTACTGGTTTACCTAATTACTGTTCAGAATAAAGCACTATAAAACCCGTGTCAAACGTCTGCGTTATCTCCAGTGTCAGTCTGTACATTCATTCTTGTGTGTTCACTGGCAGTGTCAGTGTTCACTCTTGACCTCCAATAAATGATAGGAATGGAAATGAACAGATTGACTTAGGCTACAAAGTCAAAATAAAAAACGAACTCCATGTCTGGATTGCTCTTCTGCACCATACGATGATAGTTCCCAGTAAGGACTATGTTACTAGCTGGTCACGTTATACAGAGAATTCAATTATGTATCCTCAAAAAATGGGAGCATTTTACTTGAGAACTCCTCTTGGTGCTTCAGGTCTGAAAGAAACTGGAAAGAGATTTCTAAATGGGAACATGCAGCCCCTAATTATACATACCTCTCTTCTAACACCAGAGAAGAGCACGGTGGTTATTGTGAATTTGGAGACAGGAGTTCTGTTTTGACCTTGTCATCCCACGAGAAGCCTTTAGTCACAATGCTTCAGTGGTTTTCCCAGTTTCCTTCCCTCTGTGGACCTTTAATGGGCTCTAAAACACTTTAATTTTAGAGGGTTAACTGGAGTCGTTGGCCCATAGTTTTGAAGGTACTGAAGGGACTAACTTCCACCAAAACCAACAGGGCATGCGTGTCTGCAGACCTCTGGGGGTCTTTGCTCATATGCCTCACGTGTTCTGATACATGGATGGAAGTCAGAAGAAGAATGCCGAATACAACAATTACTTTGCAGCCCATCCTGTCTGAGTAGCAATTGTCTGCAAAGACCTTCACCAGCTCAATAACTTCAGTGATGGCTGAATGGCTGGGATGGGGTTGACAACTGACTAAGCAGCTGTACAGGCAGTCCATACATAGGCAAGGTGGACTAGTTGCCTATAGTCTGTACACTTTGTGTTTGGCCACTGACTCTTGGTCAAGCAGTTCCAGGTGTTCAGGAGGCCATATCACACTTGATGCTACGTCTGTACTGGTCTGCTAGACTGATGAAAACCTCTGGCATATTGCCCTTTCCCTCTTTTTCTTCCTGGATGAGACTTCCTGAAGGAGGAAAGCTCAGACATCACTTAGTCAGCTTTTTGAAGTTCTGAAAACATTCCAGTCCAGGAGCCAGTCTTCATTCAATGCAGCTCACACTCTGAATGCCGATCAGAGCATGTAGCACATCCACACATATTTACGTAAGTATCACTTCTCAGAGACTTCCTTGTGATGGCTTTGCCAGGAAGGGTTATCCCATGAGAGCGGGGAGGAACACTACCTCAGGGTGGGGCCCATCTTTCTCCACCTCCTGACTAATGCTGAGGTCTTCCAGACTGTGCAAGGCAAGCAGATGTTAGAGATACAAAGCTGTCTTAGTCTACGGAAGGCAAACCTGTTTATTGGTCATTTATAAACAGGCCACAAAAAGCCCAGGTTTATTTTTCACTTCTGCCTCTTCTATCAGTCCCAGTATGAAATCTATCCATCTTGCAGCATACGAGGGAGAAGTATGGAGAAGAGAAGGTTGAGGGGAGACCTTACCACTCTCTACAACTACCTGAAAGGAGGTTATAGCGAGGTGGGGGTCAATATCTTCTCCCAAGTAACAAGCGACAGGACAAGAGGAAATGGCCTCAAGTTGTGCCAGGGGAGGTTTAGATTGGATATTAGGAAAAACTTCTTTACCAAAAGGGTTATCAAGCATTGGAACAGGCTGCCCAGGGAGGTGGTGGAATTGCCGTCCCTGGAGGTATTTAAAAGATGGGTAGACGTGGTGCTGAGGGACATGGTTTAGGGGTGGTTTTGGCAGTGTAGGTTATGGTTGGACTTGATGATCTTGAAGGTCTCTTCCAACCCAAGTGATTCTATGATTCTAAGTATTAGTAAGGCTCCTGCTGGTGGGAGAAACACTGTCATGGTGTATTTCTTGGTTCCACCCATGCTGGCCCCTAGGCCTTGGGCAAGAAGCTGCATGGGAGGACATGGGAAAACGTGTGTGGGAGCTTGTCTATAGGAACACCTGCATGCTGAAAGGCATTGGTTATGATGGAGAAAGTGAGCATAGCTGAGGACTTGCTCAGATTGCCATGCTGTTCCACCTCACCTTTCAACAGAGCATTACTATCCAGTGATGGCCCTGACGGAAAAAAGCAAGCTGTGGCTGGCTTTTGCAGGTGGTTGCAAACTGCAGCGTGACGCGTCTAGTCATCTCATCGCTTGCTCAACTGCGCAGTCATCGCCTGCTTCCTGCTCCCAGCATTTTGTAGGAGAGAAGGGATACGCCTTAATGTCTTGTGGTAACAAAAGTTGTTTGTGGCAAAGAGCAGTTTGGTTTTGAAAGTTGAGAAATGCTGCAGAGAGCCCATTGGCCCCACTGGAAAAGCAGTGCAGTTCTCAACCCTGAGTATACTATCCTAAGGGCCTAGGAAAGACAGAATTTGCACATACATTGACATTTCCTGAGGCAAAGCAGTTAAACTGATGTCAAGGGAGTTCTGAGGGAATATATGTACAGAGTAAATAAAAAAACCAGTGGGTTTATTTTAATCTTAATATAGGAGGGAGGGAGGGAGGGAGGGAGAAAGCACAGCAAATGGAAGAAGAAAAGTCTTGAAAGATACTCAAAACACTGAAGACTGTCACTGAAAAGAGACTAAGGCTCATAAAGACAGAAGAAGAAAAGATACATGGTAAGGCAATGTGCAGAAACAAATTAAAAAAAAAAAGAAAGCCAGATAAAGAGGCAGAACTGAGGAGGAAGTCTAAGGAACACTACAGAAACATGCAGGAAGGAAAAACAGAAACAAAGAAGTAAATGGCAAATGGAAGGAAAAAAGCAAGGAAAAGAATAGGGTTAACAAGAACACTCATTTTATCATTGTACCTTGCATTGTTTACAAATCCCTCTTTTTGGATGGGCACTGGAGCACTGGAGCCTGGGCAACTGGGCTGAGACCTGGGCAGAGAAGCAGGGAACGGCAAAGCTGGTGGGAGCTGCGTCTGAGGAAGAGGGTGGCCAAGTCACTGCACTAGAGGGGAAGTGTGGGAAGGGCAAGATGGTGCTGGGAGACCTTCTTCTTCTTTCCTCCTTTCTCCCCTCACCATGTCTTATCCCTCAAATACCCTATAAATCCAAAGCCAGTTCTATGCTTTGTAGGAAGAAAGAAGAGGTGAGAAAGGAAAGACAGAAAATTTTCAGGGTTGCAAAGCCACACACAGCCTGAGAAGACTTCATTTTGACCCCTGAGTCCAGCTGCCATAACCTGGTGTTGCACCTGAGCTCAGAGGTGCTGATTAGGGGAGATCAAACACTGTGTTGTTGCAGCTCCATGCTTCCCGTCTCTTCCCTTCCATCTCTCTTTATACCAGCGACTGTGTGATCAGCCACTCCTGGCATTCCTTCATTCTTAACTCCGATGATTTAAAAGAATACCCCCTGGCTGAGGATTCCTGTTACAGTTCAAGGAAATACTTCTTCCCTTCTCTAATTAAGCTCCTTCCATACGCATGAAGCTGGCTTCTTACCTGAGAGAGAGATGGCTGCAGGCAACATAAAGCTCATAATTTCCCATTCATTTGCTCTATCTCTGCAAGGAAGCTCAGCTCCAAACGAGGCTTCTCTGAATCCTGGCACGAGCCCTGCACGCCCCTGCGTTCAGGCCAGACCCCATCGAATGTGAAAGGACCCACGCACAGCGGCACAGCCATGGATCGACAGGGTTAATGCCCAGTTTTCCGGCTGAGGGTGACTTGGCGTTGCAATGGGGAGATGTTGCCAGCAGATATTGCCTGCCAAACTTGTTGGGCAGCTTTGAGAGAAATACTATTAGCATATTGCTAGTTATAGGTTTCCCAGTCTTTGCAGGCAACTTCATGTTGATGGCATTTGCATTAAGTTGCAACAGGCTGCTATCATCAACAATTGGTTAGAGGCTGAACTTTCCCACAAGAAAGTGGGAGATTTTTGTAACACGGTATTCACAAGAACCTGCTCCAGAGCTCAGCTGTTGTGCTCTTCATTTAACCTCTTCAGGCAAGAAGGTAAACAATTCTTTTTTTTTTTTTTTTTAATTCCAAAATAACTTGTGAGTTAGTAGTCTACAGGTTGGTAAAGTAAACATCACGTTTACAGATGGGACCGAGGGGCAGATACCTTTACAGGCTGCAGGCAGCAAAACACACTGCTGTAATTCAGGTGGCTCAAGAGCTCACACAAAGGGAGCTGGTCTTCATTGGGATGTAGATGGGGAATTTAGGAACACATGTCCAAAGCCATGAAGCTAAAGATTCTTGCCTGAATTTCACAAGACTTTTTAATCTGAAATTTCCCCAGGACCTCTGTGCCTATCCAGAAAGCTCTAACTGCCACAGGGCAGATCAGCTTGGTGTTTTATACTGGAAAGCAGCTGCTTTTCTGCCTGTGTCTCCAGAAGGGCAGGCTCTTTCAGAGCACCTCTACTCACTCCAATAGAAACGGGCTTCACGTGAAGCGAGGGTGCTGATGACCTGGGCAAACTCAGCCACAAAGTGTGAGACAACATGTTGATTTCCCTTCTTTACTCAGGTTTCCGTGGCACAAGAAAGAGCCTTGAAATTTTCAGTAGAGGAGAGAGAGGGTGTGCGGTTCTTTGACTGGGTGCTTAGGTGTTTCCCCTACACCCTGATCCCTGCTGCCGGGGGATTGTTTATGTGCTTAAACAATGAGTATATAAAATATGAAGGGTGGAGTAGTATTCAGATTCTGTTTTGTTAGTGGGGATGCTAGTTTTTGCTATCAACATATTAGCCCCTGGGTTTGGCAAGGATGTTTAGAAGCTTGCTGAGAAGCCTATGCAGCTGCACACCGGCACGGCAAATAACTTGCCACTGTACAGCCCGTAACAGGCCAGTGTACATCCATGTCTCTTTATGCAGGAATTACTGACCTAGAAAGAGGTAGAAAAGATACATCCTGGAGGCACCGATGCAAAATAAGAAAAGAGGTCAGAAAAATCCCTTTCTGGCATAAAAGTAGTGGCCTGAGCGGCTAAGTTGTTTGGAAAATGAACTTGGTAACATTTCCCTTGAGAATTTATTTTGAAGTGAAATGTGTTAGTTTTTAATTTAAAGCATGTTACTTTGGAAATATTTTGTGTCGCGTAGGGATGTGCTGTTTGTCCCTTTCATTCCAAATCAGCACAGAAACACTCAAGAATGTCCTTTTGTATGAATGGTCATGAAAAATAAGAAAGTTACTGCTCCAAATCATAGATTTTTCATGTGAGGAGACAGTATTATTTAGCATGTGCTCCTTTTCTTGGATAGACACATGTAATTCCTGCCAATTCCGTCTTCCTTTATGTGCATTAAAGCGCCTTAATGGGAGGCAGATTGAAGAAGTAAAACATGCAATGGGAATTATCATGTGGCATCAGGGAAAACAAGTTCCTTCTTGCTTTACCTTGTATTAAATATAGAACTACCTTAAAAACAAGGCTACAGCTCTCAGCCTCCCCAGCTTATTTACTGGCTCCTGCTGTTGACTGCATAATATAATCTAATATACCTATTAGTTATGACAGCTTTGAGCACAGCTTTTTATTCTTCGAGTTTTTGTCTTGAGTTCATCTACCCTTAGCCAAAAACAAACTGTAAGGAGAGAACAGGTCATGAATAATTATAAAAAAGGAGTGTTCTTGATTTCACACAGCCACGGAAGAAGTTTGTCATTTTTACAAGGTCTGTGGTTATACAGTGGTTTCTTCTGAAGGAAGCTCTTTTCCTGGGTAGCTTCTTGCTCACATATAACATCGCCAGCAATCGCCATCTGCCGGACTATGTTAAAAGCTACTAAACCATCATGCAAAGCATCTCCCTTCATCAGCTGTAAAGCCCCAACCCTGCTGGCTGTCTCCGTGCTCTTGCTGATGTTCAGTGCAGACGCTTTGGCTAGTGCAGAACGGCAGCTATGATCTTCCTGAAACACTTCTTTTGATCTTATATCTCCTCTCCTTACCACTCCAGGATCTTTTAAAAGTAACATTAGCATTTGTTGTCTGCCATGTAGATCTTCTGCAAACTCCGCTGTCCTTGCAGTAACTCCAAAACTCTCACTGACTGAATGATTGCACAGAATACACACGTGGCTTTATGGTGTGGAATCATTCATACACTTGTGCCCACCCCAATTTAGATTAAGAAAGTTCACTAAATCCTTTTATTCTGCAATAAGAAAGTTCCATCACCTGTCCACACCTCCCCTCCCTTGCTTTGGGTTTCCAGGGTAGCTGTCTAAGTGGTTCCCACTCACAAACCCATGGACTTGGCTGCAGTGTTTGCACCTGGATGTCACCCTGAGGACAGCCTGCTGCTTTTTCTAAAGGAATGGCCACCTCCGTATTCCAGACACTGGGTTTTAAAACCTGTTCCCAGCTCCTGGGCTCTCGCTCCAGCATGGCAGTCTGTCCTCTTCCTGCAGGGTGGGGTGGAGGTGCCTCCTTCCTGCTGAGGAAGTTTATTAACTCTTCTCCTTGACTCGTTCTGAGGTCTGGGCACACCTACAATCCGCCTCATGACCTACATTCACCGTGGACAATTTCACAGGCCCATTTCAGATCTTTCAAGAGGTGTGGAAGCGGAGCAATGCAAACTTGAGCACTACAGGAGTGCTGAGTTTTGTTTTCAGGAGGTTCTGTATAATAGGTAATGAAGGTGGAAGAAAAGAGAAATTATTATTTAGTGCAGTGTCTTTCTCTTGTGGTAAGATGACCGTGTTATTAAAAGGAAAATGAAAAACCTGTTTCATACAAAGACACAAACAGCAGAGCTAGAACAGCCGTTTTCAGACTTAATGAGATATAACTCATATTTGATTTGTTCAGAAAACCTGTTGGGTATTTCTCCTCAGTTTTGCCCATTTGTATTAGGTCTTCATGTGAAGTGCTTCTGGACTTTGGTGTAAAACAAGCATCTTGGTATGAAACATATATTAACTTTTTCTCTCAGCATCGCAGGTTCTTTCCACAGAGAGAAACAGAGTCAGAAACACGATGAAGCATCGATTATTGCTGTCCTCTTCAAGCTTATCAAAAGGCAAGAAACACCCGCCTTTGCCATGTGTGGCACCTTCATATATTCAGCAACTTGACTTTTCAGCTCTTGCAAGCCACTGCAGTCATCTGTCTGAGGCTAAATCTATTTTCTTGTGGGCTGAGCTCATTCCCATCGTCTGGCACTCGCTGGGGGCTGAGATGGTTTGCACAGACAAATGCCATGTCTCAGCTGAGCCACAGCTATTCCCTGCGCCCTGGTAACTTCTCCTGGTGCCCATGCCATGGTTGTCTCATGCAAACCTTGTGTCTGGCTCAGGGCTGAGTGAGAGGCAGCATGCTCTCTGCATCCTTGAGGACAACGCAAGTCATTTTGAGTAGCTCTTGGAATAAAGAAAGATCTGTGAAGGGCAGGCTGTGGTAGAAGAGCTGGGGCATTAGCAGGAGAGCAGGGTGGCAGGGAAGCCTTGGCTAGGAGGGGATGGAGGTCCCCAGCACCAGGCAGCCTCTTCCCAGGAAGGCTCTAAACCTCTCTCAAAGTGGCTGGTGGGCACCGACAGCCCAGGTCAGGCTGTACAAGGGCTCTGCGGATGAAAGGTCCTGAAGTTCAGCTTCGCACCAGCCTCTCCCCACCCTTCGCCTTCTGGTGGCACAGGCGGGAGCTCCTCACACAACCCGACCTCGCAGGCTGCGCCCGCCGGGCGGCACAGGGCTGCGACAAAGTGCCTGCCGTGCCATGGCCTTCTGTGCAACAACCACCGGGCTGTGCACTTGCCCATATTTTCAGCAGAGAGGAGCTCTGCCAACTTGCTATGGACCCAGCCCATGCTTGTCCTGAGGCAGGTTGGAAGCTAGAGCCAGCCGGAGCCCTGCCGTGGGAAGACGTGAAGGTCTTCTCTCCTTAATGTGCCTCTGTATTTCCCCTTAAATGAAGTATCTTTCTGGAACATGGGCCACAGCTACTCCTCTCTACATCTGCAAGCCGGCAGGAGTGTATGCTTTGCTTTTCACACATTTTTTCTGGCGTGCTGCCCAAAATATCATTTGATACACACTGAAAGTGATGTGGGCTTTTTTTTGGGTACAATGATTCCAGAAAACCTCATGTGATCCAACTGGTATCCACACAACAGTTTTACAATTCTTCTCCTAAGGGACAGGAAAGGAACCCCTTTTCTTAACCTGCTTTTTTTTCAGATGGCCTCTTGCTTGCAAGGATCGAGCTGGAACTTGGTCCCAACTTGTTCTTAGCAGAGTGGATTTAATGTAAATGACCCACGGGAAAGGTACCAGACTGTTGTGTTTCTAGTGCAAAAGAAAAGAGTGACACAGATCGTGTCATATCACTGAGCAGGAACTTGCAGACTTCTTTTCAGAGCTGTTGAGCTATTGCTTTGTTCGTAAATTTTAATTGTGTATCATGTGTGAATCTGTGGCTCTTCGAAAACTCATGAGGGAGGAAAAAGTGTATTTCCAACTGTTTGTGTTTTCGTATGTGGTTCAGTCTCCATAGGTGTTAATGACCCTTTTTCAGACATGGAAACATTTAATTAATTAAGTGATTTTGTTTTTATAAACCTGTTGTTTGAAACCCTCATACCACAGCTCTGGTTACCAGACGTGGTTATATGCAGGTGTAGTTTCTGTCACCAAGTTTCTGTCACTAATTGTGTGTTGTTACACGAGGAAAGAGTGGATGTAAGAATATACATCAAACCAGTCTGGAGAAGGAAAACGTTAATCTACGGTTGTCTAACTTCCATAGCAGGATCTGAAGTAAGATACACCATGGGATAAGACAGAAAAATGGTCCTTTCTGAGGAATTCATGCATGATGTGAGCGTAACTCCCTTTTCCAGGCTTGCTGTGTCCTTGTTCTTGCTGTATAGCATGGACTGACAGACGTGTGCAAGGTTGGCTGTTTCAAACTCTCAGAATTTAGCAAACTTCTATTATTTAGCAACCAGCTATGGGACAACCTTGCGGCAGATGGATGCTTCACAGTGTCATCTAGCTAGGCAACAAGCTGCATTAAATGTCTTCTTTCTTTTGTGCTCCCAGCCAACAGCTACTTCATGATGGGCTCCGTTTCTAGACCAATTACTGAGTTTTGCCTTGATCTCTACAATAAGCTCAACAGAAACGCAGAGGACGCAAACATCGTCTTCTCTCCAATGAGCATCTCTGTTGCCCTCGCCCTGCTCCACCTAGGGGCAAAAAACGACACTGCTGCTCAGATAGAAAAAGTAAGTATGAATGAAACATGCTGAGATGCTTCCACATTGCTTGCTGTTCCCTTAATGGAAATGCTGGGCATCCCAGCACGACACGTGTGCCAGGGTCTCATAGGAAAAAAAGCACAAACACAAGCACAAGTGCTGCCTTCACAAGTCCTGCTTGCTGTGCTGTGGTCCTTGCCATCTGCTTGTGGCCCCACGCGGATGCAGGAGCGTGGAGCAAGCGCTGAATGCGAGGAGCGATGCACCTCAGCGGGGCACTCTGGCTTTCCCCCAGCCCGCTGCTAGAATACCAGACTTTGTTTCAAAATTGCTGGCGGGTACTTCCTCTCGTGGTTTCTACGAGAATCCTGAAAGTGTGAGTCTGAGTGGGTCGTGGGGAGTGTTGCAGGAACCTGAAGTTGATTGCACCTGGGTGGCTGGAAGCATTAGGTCACTGATCACTTTTGATGTTCGAGTCAAAATGTCTCACCTGCAGAGCTCACAGGGACCCAGGTGGGCAGGGATGGGATGAAGAATGCCCCTCTGATTGCTGCACCCTTGTTCCCAGCAGCACAAGTTCTGCCTTCTACAATCTTTTGTGCCCACGAGCAGTAGAAGACAATAATGCTAAGGCAGAGGTTTGTGTCAGTAGGGGGCTTTGTACTGTTAGAGAGAGCTTCATCCATCATATCCATTCACTGCCATGGGCACAGTCTGACCACGGAGTCACCCGCAGCCAAGGTAGACATGCCCTTCTCACGAGGTTCCCAGGGTATGGTGGGTTGACCCTGGCTGGTGGGTGGCTGCCAGGTGCCCACCCAGCCGCTCTCTCACTCCCCCGCTTCAACAAGGACAGGGAGATAAAATGAGATGGAAAAGCTTGTGGGTCAAGATAAGGACAGGGACATCACTCAGCAATTACTGTCATGACAAAACAGACTCGACTAATTTTGGAGCTGGCTGGAACCAGCTCTGTTTGACATGGGGGGCAGCCCCTGATCTCTTCACACAGAGGCCACCCCTGCAGTCCCCTGGCTACCATAACCTTGCCGGGTAAACCCAATACACAGGGACTCTTGCTTATTTTAGGAAGGACATGGGGATCCAGTATACTCAATAAAAAAGTTTAAGTATGATGCAACATTATTATAATGGAGAAGCTGGTGGGAATCTTCCAGCAAGATATTTGCGCATTAGAAACAAGGACTGTTTTCCATTAAGAGAACTGTGGTTTTGATATATTTCCTAAGCTGATGCAAAGTTTAGGAATGACTGCAAAAAGCCCGTTTGGATGTTTTCGAAGAAAACTGTTTTTATGTGTTTGCCTGAGGCAACTTTTTGTTTTGAAATTTAAGGTAGAGAAATTTAAGCAATAAAAATACAGATCAAATGTAAACAATTTGACGTAGTGGAGAGTAACATTTTGGAGGGATTAAGTGCAAGTTCTTCTTGGTTTGCTAATATAGAGATGTGAATTTGAACATGAATATATGAACAATTCCAAGCCTGTCATTTTAGCCTGGCTGATGCTGAGAAAATATCTTTCATAAATCTACCCCATTTATCCAAGACAGCATAGCAAATCTTTTATCCCAGTTACAATTGCCATAATTTGACACCTTCAACTGCAGGTGCTCCATGTCGGAAAAGCTGCAGGAAGAACGAGCCTTGCATCTGACCTTGAGAGCGCAGCCCCAGAAATGGAGCCAGAACTAAGCCAGGAGAGACAACCTTCCCTCTCACAGGTGTGTCCTTGGGTGGGGAGCACTGGAGCCTTTTCTTCCTTGCTCGGTAGGTTACTTGGTATAATGCACTAGAGTCTACCACTGGAGGGAGGCAAGATCACACGTACAGAGTCTGCCTAATCCACCAGGAAGTAGCCGATAAGCCATCTTATTTTATTGAGGGACAAGTCTTCCATGAAGTCAATAGGAAAGCCTTCAGTGAACTCCTCTGAAGGAGGACAAGACTGCAAAGCTTAGACTAGCTGGATTTAAAAATCAGTACAGCAGGAGTTAGCCCTATAGTGTAATCTATTTAGGATGCAAATTTACAACCACAGCTATATGAAGGAATCGTTGTAATTGTTGTGTTTCTAATATTCCCAGTGTAACAAGGACGGGGACCTCAACCATAAAGCGTTCCAGGAACTGCTTTTACAACTACAAAACCTTGGTGAAAGCTATGTTTTAACCCTGGCCAACAATCTCTTCATACAACAAGGATTTGAACTCCAGCAGGTAGGTTACCTGTATCTGCTAAATTCTGTGGCCCTGACCACAAACTTCCCTGTAATTGAGTGCCTCACTGTTATCCCTCTTGTGTGTATTTTGGAGCATTTGATGTGCTTCTTGGAGCTGTATCTCTTGGACCTGGTGGGAAGGAGACAAGAGTGTCAACTTTAAATTATTTTGCTTAAGAAAAAACCTCACCCTGTGGATATCAATGGCTATAGAGCAAAAATAAATCAGGAGTCTCTTTGCTTTTGGCATATGTCTACACTCAGCCAGAGGTGTGACTACAGCCAAAAATGGCCTATTCAAGCTCTCTGTAAGATACTTCTGGACATGCAAGTGGCACATCTGGGCCAGTAGTCAGCTTGGAGAGGGCTTATCACCTGAGATGTTATATAGCTTCGTGTGTAAGGCTGCTGGGCTGAACCTCTTACTCCTTTCTTACTGAATGACAGAGTGGTCTCTCGTCTACCTAGTATGGATAACTTGCTGGTCACGTCTTTGCTTTTCTGTCAATTATTTCTGTTGAATGATTTGGATTGTCACTTAAGCATTAAACAACACATCTTGCATCTTCTGTAATTTTTTCTTTTATCTGCACCTCAGGTATGCAGTTCTCCATAGGAAGACTCTTTCTTCTGGCTTTTTACTTACTATCTCTTTTGCCTATGCAATAGAATAATTATTTCTTCTTCAAAGAATAAACTTCAGATAGTTGATGTTTCCAAAATGAAATTTTGCCTTCTGGAGTCAACATGTCCCTCACCATTTCTGCAATAGTTTTGAACCATTGATTGCTTTCGGAAGGGAATAAGTGCTTAACAGGTTTGACCAATTCATAATCTTTATTTTGCCTTACAGCAATTTCTAATGTGCAGTAAGGAACTGTATGGAGCAATGCTGCAAACAGTGGACTTTCATGGTGCTGTTGAAGCTGCCAGAATAAAAATTAACGCTTGGGTTGAAAATGAGACACAAGGTAAAACGAAGCAAAACCATAGCCGTCCTGTCACTGCCTTCTTCCACTGCTTCAACAAAAGAAATTCGAGGGTATGAAAAGCAAAGGCTTGTTCACATTTCTGGGTGTTCAGTCTTATGCTGTTTAAAGACGGTTTGTCTTCCCATCCACTCTTTAAATACTAGAGTAAATTATTAGCTAAATTATTTCTGAATTAAAGGTGTGTTTGTTGTCAAATACTTTTGTATTCCCACCCTTATGCCTGGCATAATAACTGCAATAATACCAATAAGGTTTGACCAGAGAAATTGCTTCTGCAAACAGCCACAAATGCAGATACAGGACAGCAGGGGATGGAAGCTGCGAGCTTCATGGTGAGACTGAGGATAGCCTAGGGGGGTGGGGGGGAAGGGGGATGACTGAGGGCCTGGTTATATGTAGAACAATACCCACAAAGATGAGACATGTGACCACCAGTGAGACTCACTATTACAAGTAAAAATCAATCAGCTCTTTCCCTTAATAGGCTAGCAGGGGCCATTAGCTCTTGCTGATTAGACTAAACATGATATATGTAATTTTCCTTTAGCTTTGCCAGAGCTGCAGTAGCAGTGGGATGACAATTTTGTACACCTTCTGGCTCAGCATAAACCAGAACTTACTGGGGACAGGCAAATAGATTTGAAGCCTTCTGTAACTTCTCAGTTTCCCATCTCCTGACCAAACCTGTCCTTGTACTGGCAGAGCGACCCGTGACTGGTGTGGGAAAGAGCTGTTAACCCCATTTGGCTCCCAGTAAGAGGGCTGAAGGTTCAGGAGCCACCTTGCACAGGGCTGGGAGTCATCGTTGCTCTGGGTGCTCACATGAAGTCTGTGGAACTACTGACTCCTACTTCAGCCTCTCTGTAGAAAGTCAGAAGCTCCACAGCTGGTTAACTGCCGTGCTGATGGCAAAGGGAAAGATGCCCTCATGTAAACCGAAATATGTGATCAATGGTTCTGCCTCCTTCCCCATGGTTGATGTCACCTAGCACATATGTACAGTCACTGACACTGACAGTTAGCTAACTTGGTGACCCTCATTCTCCCCTTATCCTCCCTGGCTGGTAACAGGGCAGAGGAATCTGCCTATATTGTCCCTGTCCTTTGAATAAACCAAGAACCGGATTTCTAAGTTTCTCCAAAACTAAGTTCACAGACAAGTAATTGAGTCTCAGTCCAGATTCTTAATGACAAATAACAAATATTTGTGTATTCCAAAATTTCCTTTAGGTAAAATCAAGGAACTTTTTGCTCCTGGTGTGATCGACACAAGTGCATTGCTGGTGCTGGTGAACGTAATCTACTTCAAAGCATCCTGGGAACACAAGTTTGAGGAACAAAAAACAGTACAGAGAGATTTCAAACTGAATCAGGTACATCTGCATTCTGTAAATCTTAACATTACTTATCCTAGATATCGTGAGCAATGAAGCAAACATAACATAGAAGCACAATGTCCAGGGCTCAGCTCCCCTGTGAGCAAGGCATGGGTGGCCTGGGAACTTAACCTGCCTCTCCTGTTGGGTAGAAGTGGCAAGAGAATTTTTCACAGAACAGCTTAATCTTTACTGAAAAAAACATGCAAGACTGAGAAGTTGCAACAGCTCAGAGTTTTGCTTTGGTGACTGGCAAAACATAAGTGCTAGCCCTGATTAGCACTTTTGGACATAGTAGACATCGCAGGTAATTGTCACGGATGGAAGCAAATTTGAACATCCCATTTCATATAGGCTCTAAGGGGTCATCCTGGTGTTTTTAGGTTCAAAATATTTTAACATTAACTAGGCATTTGAGAGATTAAAACAGACCAAACCAACTACGCCAGACAATAGCAAACTACAAAAATACAGTGGCAATTTGAAAAAGGAGAAATTCTTACAGAGTATTTCACTTTACTTATAGTGTTTGCAAATTTGAAAGTTTATTTTAAATATATTTTAATTTTTAGCCCTTCTTTCTCCCATAGGGATATCAGAAAAGCCTTCATTGTTTAACTAAATTGTTGTTGATATGATCGCAGAGTTATTTCTTTAACAAGCACATTCCTCCGACTGTTGTGTGTGCCCTTTAGGTCTGACAGATATTATCAAAAAAGACAATGAAAAACATTTACTTTCATTTAATTCAGTTTTGTCTTCTTTCCATATGTTGTGCCAATATTCTATTAGTTCTCAGCCATAAAAAAAGGAAAAAAATCCAGCAGATTTAGGTCTAATCTTGAATTGCAGAGCTTTGTATGGGAAAATGTCTCTTGAATGTTCCTCATATATCAAAGGAAAAGGTCAGAAAAACATATATTTTCAGTTACCATTTTGCATTCCATTGCTAAGACATGGGTAAGAAACAATCGTGTTGGGTACTTATATTTGTGACTTTAAATATATCTTTGACTACGGATATTGACAATGGTCTATAGCTGAGAACATTTGGTGCGCTGCTGCAGTAGGAGAAAGTATGAGATAAGGAGAAGCCGTAAAGATTTTTCTTCATATGCTAATCAATACCAGAGGCATTTTTGCTGAAAATATGTCATCTACCAAAAGTCTTCTTTCACTGCTTTAGAAGTTAGCTAACTGTAAAAGGAAACTTGAACCTTTATACAGCTTTCAAACAACCCCATCACAAAAAAAGCAAGATAACAAGATATAGGAGAGGATGCCTGAGAAAGGCCGTGATTTTGCTGTTAACCTATTTATTACTTCCTGTCTTAAATAATCAGTCTGATAAATGACAGACTCATTCTTGCAGTGCCAGTTTTTCTTTATCCCAGTCCAAGTTGAGGCTTGTAAATCCAACCAGCATCGGCCTGTTTGGAAGTCGAACACTATTAAGCAACTTCACTATCTGGTCAGTGACAGGGAAATTGTTTTTTTCTTCAAGGAATTAACCCCTTTATTTATGCATGTCAAAGCTGATGTTTTGTGTGTCACTCTAGATGCAACAAAATGAAGAACAATGTTTAGCCCAACAACAGTTACTGCTGAAACCCTGACTACTGATGTTACACCTATAATAAGTTTAAATGTTAGGAGTTGTATTGCTTTGAGTGACTGTATAATTTTCTTTTAAATAGAATGAGAAAAGACCTGTGCAGATGATGTACCAGAAAGGCATGTTTAAATTAGGCTATATTGAGGACATGGGTGCTCAGGTCCTTGAACTCCCTTATGCTCATAAGTCACTGAGCATGATCATCCTGCTGCCTGGTGACGTGGCTGATGGATCCACCGGTGGGCTGGAGCAGGTAAGGCAGAATATATCACGCGCTATGGCTAAAAGTTGGTTGTCTGAATTAAAGCTGGGTAAAGATCTAAACTTTTCAAAGCCGCCCACCTGTTTCAAGCTCTTTTTTCCCCCCATCTTCTAGATTGAAAGCACAATGACCTATGAAAATTTAATGCTGTGGGCCTCTTCAGAGCACATGTTTGAGACAAGAGTGGAGGTATACCTCCCCCGATTCAAGCTTGAAGGCACCTTTAACCTCAATGAGGTATTACAAGAGATGGGGATGACTGACATCTTCACTCAATCGAAAGCTGATCTTTCTGCAATGTCGTTTGCAAAATATCTGGTGCTGTCAAACGTTGTCCATAAGACGTACGTGGAAGTCAATGAGGAAGGTACTGTAGCAGCAGCTGGTACAGGAGCTGTCATTGTGAGGAGGTCTCTTCCTCTCACAGAGGTGTTTATGGCTGACCACCCTTTCTTATTCTTTATTAGACACAATCCTACCAATAGCATTCTTTTCTTTGGCAAGCTCTGCTCACCTTAAAATCAGGGCCATTTTCTAACATTGTGAGAAACACCTGGATGAAAATCAGAAAGAGTATTTTTTTTCCCAATGCATTCCCAATCCTTTGACAGCTAGCTTGCATTTCAAAGTGATCACTGCAAGCAGCTTGGCTTAGAACTCATCAATTGCATGATGCTCTGCCACTAGGCTCCTTGAATGGCAAATATTTATCTGAATCCAGAATAGCAGTAAATTTTGCCTTAACCTCGTCGGGTATGAATGACATTTTGTTTCCTTGATCCCCATGTATGCTCCTGTATTCCTTACAGTTCCCCAGCCCAGCCACTTAGTGTAGTCCAGCACCTGTCTGGGCTTGCAAAGGTGGAGTTGGTATGCTGCTGTCTGAGGAGAATTGTCCGCAACTATTTTAAGTTACTGCCAGTAAAAACAGAGTAGTTCTGCTCTGTATTTTTTGATTCCTGGCCAGCTGGATCCTGGTCAGCAGAGAGCTGCTTTAGAGACACATTTTCGTTATCTGTGTTCTGTAGCTGTGGAAAATACTTTGTACAGTGGCGATCTGGCTATGATATATCCATTTCCTGTAGCAACTGTTCACAGCCAAGTAAAAGATACTTATTTACAGCAAATATACCTATACTGGTAACTGCACCGCTTTCTCCCTGGTGATGTGTACTGGTTCTGCTTTTTGTGCTATTCTGCATTATATAAAAATGTTATGCTAGAAACAGCTTTGGCTTCATTTATTTATTTAGATGTACGCCTACAACTGACATGTTACCTTACCAACTGGAAGAATGATGTGACATGTACACCTTTTATGAACCTCGGATCTTTTTGTGTGAGTTTGATTTTTATGCTAATAACAGTAGGAATACTCAGTCAGGGAAAAGGACAGGATTCTGCCCTCACAGACCCCTCTAGAAAGGGAGCTGGTTACAATAGTAAATATGTGTATACGAGGGCAGGATTTGGGCTGCCTTTTTACTGTAGTTTTTCTGCATTCATTTTTGAAATAAAAGCTCACAGAAGCGTTGAGGTTAGAAGGGACTTCTGGAAACCATCTGCTCCCCCTCCCCGGCTCAAGCAGGGCCACCTACAGCCAGTTGCCCAGGAACATGTCCAGACAGCTTTTAAATATCTCCAAGGACAGACACTCCACCACCTCTCTGCACAACTTCACCTAAGCACCCCTCAGTTTTCAAATGACTCCGAAGAGACTTTTATATGCATGGTGCCTGCAGGAACAGGATATGAAAACACACCTTTCTAAAGATAGTTAATTATTTACATGGTAAAGAAGGCTGCCTTTTATATGGGGATAAATCAAGTGACCTCAGTCTCACAAAATAGGAGGAAAATGGTTGAAAGCACCTCACTGAAGTTACTGATGTGGAAAACTGTGGCCACGGGCTTCCAAGAAAAGTGTTTTCTTCCTTGCATGCTGCTGTCTGGTGAATTTTAACAATCTGAGGTGCATTTGTAAAGACAGGACTCTCTCTATGCTCTGAGAAATAAGGAAAGGTTTTGTAAAGAGCAGTGTAAATCACTAAAATCACGGTTAAATGTAACCTGGGAAGGTTTTTCGTCTGTGGAAGAAAAATAAAACTTGCTGCTGACTGACAGTGAGACGTAACGGTGAAGATGCTGGTTTAACATAAGTAATAACTTCCTCAGAGGGATTCTGTGTGAGGTTTAACAAATTAAAGTTTGCGGTGTGCTTTATGACCCATAAAAAGGAAAGCATACATTAGCCATTCACCATATAATTGGGTGTAAAGAACCCTAATGTTCTACATTTATATATAGCCTATGCACCATAAGTTACCTGGGCCTTTGGACGGGAAAGTCTATGAAATAAGAGTGAATGATAACTGAACAAGAAAAGACAGGAGTAAGGCAACCAAAGAGTCAAATAAACAAGAGAGTCAAATAAACAAACTACTTGACTGTCTAATCTGAAGGTGAAGTACAGATGCAGCAGTAGTTCTCCATTCTGTGTCTGTTTCCCTTCTGGAGGCTGGCAGCTCAGATTGCCTATTAGACGATGTTTTTATTACCCAAACCTATCATCATACAATGTTTGCATTCCCCGAGGAATTTTGAAGAACTGCAACCTCAAAAATCAACCTTCAAACAGCATTTCTGAAAAGACAGGGATGGGAATTTCTGTGATGAAGTGGCAAACACCACAGAGGAAAAAAAACCCAACCCTTCCCTTTATTCCCATCTTTTCTCAGAAATGAGTATACAGTCCCCAAACCCCAGCATATCCTTTTTGGGCACCCTTGAGTTAAAACAGGAGTTTCCAACTACACTGTGGGTTAGCAGGATGGTGGATCTGCACTTGCCACCAGTGAAAAATGTAGGAGCTTATTCTCAAAAATGAAAGAAATAAAGGGGGAGGGGGTTTCAATAAAAGTCCGTTTAGCACCAGCTAAGCCGGGCTGTTCTTCTGCTGCCAAAGCACGGGAGCGGTGAAGCGATGCGGTGAGCCCTGCGCGGCATAAGGGATGCGGCTGGGCCATTTCTGGTACATGCAATACTACTTGTATTTTTCTTCTTGACTTTTGCCACAGTCTCATGAATTATGAAAAGAAGACTGATGTTGTGAAGGGAAAAAACCAAACATCTGTGCAATGTAGATTTTTGACTTTATTTTTTCCCCTTGGTGCAAGCTCTGCTGAAGAGAATGCCTTTCTCTGCCAGTCCCCATCGGTGCAAACAAGGTCCAATGCCTCTTCTCTCCTCAGGGGAGAAAAATTTGCAAATGGAGAGGTTCAGATGTATTTGCTGCCCTGCCCTGAGACTCTGGAGTTGGACTAGGTGATCTTTAAAAAGTCCCCCTCAACCCAAACCCCATTCTGTGCCTTGCACACTGGTTAGCTGAATTTGGCTAACCCCACTCAGCTCCAGTAGGTTACTGGTTCACAGCTGGTCAAACTAATTTATAGTAGCCACGTTAGATCACAAAATGTTGGTAAAAAACAGAAGAGTTATTAGGTATTGTGTCTTAGACCCAAAACATATATGCACTTTTTAAAAATCTCAAATTCTGCTGACTTTAATATCCCATGTTATACTTGCTGAACTGTGTAGGATCTGCCTTGTTTTCCTACTACTATCCAGAACTGGAAGTGGGAGAAACTCGACTGTGATTTGAATAATGGTTACCGGCAATACAGTTTTTAAGCTGCAAGGTGAAGAAATACTACTTTTCAGTGCTTATGATGTGAGACTGGATTTACAGACACGATCTATGTTGATGGTTTCACTTTCACAGTATCACTTTTAATGTTTGTATTCAGTTAGAGCTAACTTTGCATGTGGTTCCCCCTCGGCGCGAGGAATTTACACGGCGAGTCTCTGCCGCTCCTCTTGAGACTTGGCACGGTGCATTTGGGTTGCACAGCGTTTAGCTTTCTTCTCCAAGTTGCGGGGCCACAGCCCTCCTTAGAGGATTCCTCAGCAGCTTTGGATGCTCTGTCACATGGTGCTCATCATCTCACTGAATTAGGTACTCACTTCTTCCCTGGAAACAACTGAGGGAAGGGCCACAATTTGGCCCTTAAAGTCACAGAATCAGTCGGTACCTTATGAGCAGTAAAGTGAAATGCCTACCTTGTGCACAACTACTTGTATTTTTCATTTATCTTCAAAGAGAGTAAAACTTTACTTTATAAACCAATTCAACACGTATTTAAAATCTAATAAAGATGGCATACTTAACATTTCCACAGCCAAGTCCCCCAGATGTACTACTGTAGAAAGCTTAAACATTGATTTGATTCTTGGGGAAATCTTTACCCCAAAAGCTAGATAAATAAATCATAAATCAGAAAAAGTTCAACTGGTATACTTCAAGAGAGGCTACTTACAGGATTTATTGGACCTGTCATTTCCTAGGTTGTCCTGTGAACTTTGCAGAATTTGGCACTCAGTTATTTTTCATTTTAGCCTTGATTTTATGGAATGCTAGATACTAGTCTATTTTAGACAGAAATTCAGAAAAGTATAGTAGTTCATTCTGAACTTAAGACTGAACACAGAAGTATCATTAATAAAAATACTAACAGTAATCAAATGATATTTAGAAACAATCCCATCACTGATTTCTTACAAATATTCTTACTTCCCCAACCCTAAAAAAAAAAATTGTATCCCTTTTCTGTCTGATGCATTGTAAAACTTCTAGTTTCCATTCCCCCTTCTAGTATTCATCAACTTTCCATCACCTTTCTCAGGGACCACTTGTCCCACTCTTCCAACACACGTATGGAAGTGCCAGCTCACTTTCTTGGATGGTTCCAGAAAATCATCCAGAAGTAATGCTTTGAATTCACTTCTTTTTTTAACTTCCATGTTATACTATATTTTATTCCATTAGCCCAGTAGGGTCAGCTTCGCAGGGTAAATGTATAGTAGCATCTATCTATATATCCAGATAATACGGGGGCTTGTTCCTCTTGAACAGAGCAACAAGGGAGGAAATATGCAGTCTGACTGAAGGATAGCTTGATGGCACTGCTCTGCTCCTGGCAGGAGAAACTACCTCTCCATCCAGTACTTAAATAACATGCTTCCCAGCCATGAAGGCCAAGCTTGAATCTTTTATTGTTATGGGTTTTATTTTGCTTTCCACAGGTGGAATGCTGTTGTCTGTGTAAGGGTGAGGGAAAATAATGTTGCTTCAGAAAAACAGAGTAAGACTGAGAAAACCTACTCAAAAGCAATGCTTTGTAGCCTTTTGAAGGTGGTTAAAGCCTATTTCAGTGGACAAAATTTAGCACTACTGAAGGGAACTTACTTCTTCCTTGCAAAAGTATTGAGGCATGATGCCATATTGGTGTCAGGCGAAAATCTGTGAACAAATGAGACGGATCCTTCTGACAAGGCTGGGTCTGAATTTACCTGATCTCACACTTGATAGCTGCAGGACACAGGTTCTGTCTTTGTCATGAAAACCAGGCCTTTCCTTAATGGAAAATGTTGCTGTGAGCATTTTGATATAGTTTCTCATGACTGTGATTCCCCGTGTTTTGTCCTTGCAGCTAGAGAGTGCTGTCACCTATGAGAAATTAGCAGAATGGACTGATGTGGAGAATGTGTATTCACAAAAAATCATGGTGTACTTGCCCTGGTTCAGAACAGAGGAGAGCTGTGAGCTCATACCAGTACTGCAGGCTCTAGGAATGAGGAATGCCTTCATTCTTGAACAAGCGGATTTCTCTGGGCTCTCAAGGGAGCCTGGGCTGTTCTTCTCCAAAACCATTCACAAGTCCTTTGTGGAAGTTAATGGAGAAGGCACCGAGGCAGCTGCTGCCACAGGGTTGGCTATAAGACTGTTCCGCCGCTGCACTACTTATGAGTTCGGAGCTGACCACCTGTTCCTCTACATGATCAAACACAATCCAAGCAAGAACCTTCTGTTCTTTGGCTGATGTTGTTCCCCATAAGGGTAGGGCAGGTTTTACTTCTTTCTTCCCAAATAGAGCACAATACTGTGGCAGGAAGCAGTAAGACACAAACAACATGTTGCTACCAAGTGTCACCAGCATTTCCTGATATCCATAAACTTGATCCCAAGAAAAAACACCAAGCTGCCTTGGCAAGACTACTGGAAAAAAATAACGATGAGCCTTTCCTGTTTAGAGCTCTTCTCAAATGAGAGAACAACAGTAACGTAGCTTATTTCATTCTTAGCCATGAAAACTCTCATTGGAGTCGGGTTGTCTAAACCGTTGGGTGAAGTGCTGTATAAATGAGAAGTCCAAAATGATACCTTCCCTCTTCAGCTGTATGGCAAGGTTGTTGGTGGGGCCAGCCTCCAGAAGGTGTGGCAGACCTTCCTCCCCAGCCACAACGTCCCGAGCCAGAGACAGTTTGGTGCTGAATCCCCTGCTTTCCTCCCCCATCTCATTCACTGTCCCGCATGACATCCTAGTCTCCAAATTGGAGTGTCACGGGTTTGATGAATGGACCACTCGGTGGATAAGGAACTGGCTGGATGGCCGCACTCAAAGGGTTGTGGTTAATGGGTCAATGTCCACGT
>VZSF01007301.1:1483558-1539791 GCA_013398295.1 Chionis minor
CTGAAGGGAGCCTACAGGAGAGCTGGAGAGGGACTCTTTGTCAGGAAGTCTAGTGCTAGGACAAGGGGTAATGGTTTTAAATTGGAAGAGGGGAGATTTAGATTAGATATTAGGAAGAAGTTCTTTACTGTGAGGGTGGTGAGGCACTGGAACAGGTTACCCAGGGAAGTTGTGGAGGCCCCATCCCTGGAAGTGTTTAAGGCCAGGCTGGATGGGGCTTTGAGCAACCTGCTGTAGTCAGAGGTGTCCCTGCCCATGGAAGGGGGGTTGGAACTAGAGGATCTTTAAGGTCCCTTCCAACTCTAACCATTCTATGATTCTATGATCTCCAGCAACCCCATCTCCACCGCCTTAGCACCACCATGAGGGGAGGCTCTTGGCTGCTGTGATGGCAGTGAAACTCAGGTCATGTTCATGTCCTGAGTGCAGCTCCACACAGATGTTGGGAGTGAAGATATGTACCTACATTTGTAGGGGAAAAACTTTCTCAGGTCAGAATTTCATAATCGAGGAAAGTACCATATCCTTCAAATCATATATATTTCAGAATATGTTAATGCAATCCTTGTCTCACATCTGTACTAGGGTGCACAGAGTGTGACTGGGGAGGAGTTAACTTTTTTCATAGCAACCTGTAGGGTGGTCTTCTGCATTTCTGGCTAAAACACTGTTGATAACACTAATATTTTGGCTGCTGCTGGACAGTGCCTGCACAGCATCAAGGCTTTCTCTTTTTCCCCCTCTGCTCCCGTCCCCAGCAAGTAAGTTGGGGGTGGGCAAGAAGCTGGGAGGGGACACAGCTGGGACAGCTGACCCAAATTGGCCAAAGGGATATTCCATACCATATAACATCATGTCAGCAATAAAAATGGGGGTAGAGGAAGAGGAGGTGGTGGGGTGGTTTTTTTTTTGCTTCCAAGGTGTCTGTTGCTCAAAGATTGGCTGGGCATTGGCCTGCTTGTGTGAGATGGTGAGTGACTGCTTTTTCATTGCTTGTTTTTCCCCTCTTTCTTTTACCTATTAAACTGCCTTTATCTCAACTCACTTTTTTCCCCTTTTGCTCTTCCAATCCTCTCCCCCATCCCTTTGGGGATGGAAAGGAGTAAGCAAGAGAGCATGGGCGCTGGGCTGCTGTCTGGCATCAGCCCACAACACAGGGTTTAGGTGCAATTCGCCAAACGTGGTAATCTAAAGGGAAGTATTTTAGAGCAGCAAATATGTGACAATCTTTTATGTTTTGGTTTTCTTGTGTAGTAGTCACAGGTTTTAGTATCCATTTTAAAATATAGCATGAAATTGCAAGCTGAGTGTTTTTAATGCCAAAACCTACTTCAGGTCAAGGCCTTGAATCATTAAATTTGCCTTTACTGATTTTCAGTGATTAGAATTGTTCTCAGTGTGCATTTTTGCAGTTTACTCAGTTTGCTTCTGCATAGCAAAGCTCATTTTCTGTCTGTACAAGAGTGAGTGAAGTACTCCAATACAGGTAGGTTTTAGTGAATGTTAGTAACTCCAGAGTTTGGAAACCTGTAGTCCTGATTTTTGGGATGGAGGGAATGGAGCTGTACCACAAAATTAAATTGGATCTAGTTCTGGTCTCTCCTTTGCCTGTACAATTTTCTGCACTTACACAGTATGCATTTATAAGCTATTAAAATATCAGTGAACTAGTGCTGGGGAGCTTATGATACATTTACACCCATGCCTGAGAAAAGAATCCAGTCCCAAGTCTCCAGCTGAGTTGTTCAGACACCTGTGCATAACAGGAAAAAAAAAAGGCCATCGTGAAATCTCAGTTTAGAGATGAGCCCACACTGTTGTGTCTCTCCATGCAGCACAAAGGCAGAAAAAGGGAAAATATATTTATGAGCACATCTGCAGCTCTGCGAATGAAGCCATGTAGTTGCTTCCCCACTCTCAAATGAGAAGGCTTGCTGTTAGGATCAGAGCTTTGAAGTGTCCCCTCAAGCATTTGATGGCGTTCCAGTTCCTGTTTACTTCCTGCGGCTTAGTGGTAATATTTACTTGGTACAAGATGGAGGTTTGGGAAAAGGGTGAAATGGCACTTTCCACCAGCAGCAGCAGAGGTTGTGTGTGCTGCTGCACCACAGCGATTCTGTTCCACTGGTCCACAAATAGATAGTTGTGTGGGAAGAGGTGTGTCATGATTTCCCAGACATACTTAATGTCCCTCCATCAGCAGTTTGTAGTTAGGTACGTGCCTTCATCTGAAGCAGTGTGAGACACTTCTGTGTGTGAATAGGTTTCTCATGGGTGTCACAGGTCAAATACCAAAGCTATTGGACATCACATTCTGCCAAGGCATTCTTGTTTGCATCCAGCAAGCATGCAAGACCAAAATAATAGGGACTACTTTGTGTGTTATGCATGAAATAGTGGTTCATGGAAGCATATTACCTCAAACTCAGCTTTTCTCTACTGTTTTATTCTGTGTAGTAAACGTATCTTATTTTATGGAGGTTGTTGGTAAGTGATAGTGGTCACATGTTCTACATTAGATTGTACATAAATATTTACAACTAGCTGGGATACAAATTTCTGGTACTCACAAGGTGATGTATGTGGGTTACAGGCAGGCTAGAAATGAAGAGGATGTCAAGTTTTATCCAGGATAATATGAGATCAACAAATTTATCAAGGGTAAAAATCAGTGCAACTGATAGAAAGCGGAAATAGGGAGAGATGTAGAGAACTTTATCTTCAGGACAGTTCAGTAGTCCTTGGTTACCCCAAGCGTGTAGATAGGGAATTTGAATTGCAGAATGATGACATGATATATTACACAAATTCCATATCAGGATGGGAAAAACATACCATTTGCACATTCACATTATTCAGTGGCCTGAAGAAGAGCTTTTTTCCATGGGAACAAATTCTCTTTTTGTGCCTCCTCTGGAGTTGAATCAGTTTACATTGGCTTAAAATTTGACTCCATGTTTTCAGATTATACACCTGCCAGTTCCTCACAGGGCTTGGCAGCTTGGGAAGGGTATTTCCAAATATGGGCTATCAGTTACACTCCACTTCTGGACCACAATATATCTGATTTCCCTAGCTGTAAGGATCGTCAAGAACATCCCCACAATGACTTTTATGTTAAATAACATATTAGACTACCAAACAACTGCATCATTTGACTAGCTATGGAAATCATACCACAAGAATGGTCATGGGAATAAGGAAGAATTACTTTTAACATCTACTCTGATGGTCAAAAGCAATACTTTTCTCCTCAGAATTGTGAAAATTATGCAATGCTGTACAGGGCTGAGCAGCCGTGAAGGGCGTTTCAGGTTTTGAAGTCCATAATTTGTTGAAGTAGCTCAGTAGCTAACAATACCCACAGTGTTTTGAGTAGTGTGATTAGTGTAATAATAAGTTCTTGGTCATGAGTATATCTACAACATTTACATTTTATGACCAGCAAGGCACTCCCAAACACTACATCTTGTGCAAAGAATAAATTGACTAATAATTATTTGCATGGCTTGGACAGTAGCATATGTCAAAATTTAAAGATGCCTGGATGGAACTGTTCTAATTTTCAGTCAGGACGATTTAGGACAGAGAGGAGTTAAAACTCCAGGGATAAGGAAGCACTGAAACTTAAGAGAGGTTTGGAAACTCTGACTAGAAGCTTCTAAAAACTGGTTCAACAAACACCTTTCAACTATTATCTAGACAGATTTGATCTTGTCTTAGAGCAGCAGATGCACTGGACAATCTCAAGGCTCCTTCCAGCCACACATTTCTGTCATTTCCAGTCAAAGCTAGTTAATGGCTACATGGAGTTGCAAAAGAACAACATTTCAATGTATCTGTTCAGAATTATTACAAGATCTCTTGGTGGGAATAGATTTTTCATTCCTTTTTCATACATGTTACTCTCGGCAACTTCATTTGCTGTCTGGACAGCAGATCTTATTATCGGCTTTTTCTGTACTAAAGCCATCACCCATCCATGTATTTTCCATGGTTGGGTACCTGAGCACCAGAGGAAGGAGTCTGCACACCATGTAGGTTGTCGGCAGTGTCTGAATGCAGATTTTGCAGTAAGTCTCTCCCATTTCTTCAGGTACAAGATGTTTCTGAGCAGTCCTTTGTTCTTTACAGCTCAGCTCCAAGAACAATGTGAAAATGGACACTGATCTGTGTTGAATGTGTTGCGTTCCCCAAACATTTTGGGAATCCCTCACCAAATTTCATTTAAATTATTAGTGTATAAATTCTTGTGGTAAACCCCAATTCTCCAAAGATATACATTGTCCCATGATATTACCTATGCTTCTATCAGTGATGAAACAATAAATGTCTGTGATGAGAGTTTATTGCTCTCTAACATCCTCAGTAACATTGAAAAAATCTTGAGGGTTCTAAGGAGAAATGCTTAAGTGACACGGAATTTCCTTTTCACAAGTACATAAACGTGCCAAATTCCCACTTCTGTCACTTGACGCACCCCAAAGTCCATCAGAATTATGATAGGCAAGTTTTACTTCAAATTCGTTCTCTGAGTTATCGTCAAATCAATATCTTTCTCACTTTCAGAAACCCAAACAATAGCTCCATTGCATGAAAATATCTTATATTTTTCAGTGGTTAATCAACACAGAAAAACAGCCCCCTTTTTAAAAAGCAAAGGAAGTTTTCTACTATCTTCATCACTGCACACCACAATGCTGGCTGACAAGAAAAGCTATGCATTGAGATGGACAGTAGTTTAATTACTTGACGTAGACCTAGGAGAGGACTATTATGGTGTATCTCACAGCTTTAAAAAATGCTGCGTTTGTTATTTAGGTAAAAAGACCTGGCTTATAACGTGATTTAAATGGCCACAAAGAAATAATATCCAGAGATATCATAAATGAGATCAGTCACAAAGCCTTAACCAGATGGCAATATAAAAGAGGCTCATCATGCAGAATATTTATCTGTCTAGCCATAACCCCTTAGTCTGTGGAAGCCAGTTAAGAAGATACATGCAGACATCCTTGCTTACAAATGTAGTTTCCTTTCAGTCATGGCTCATGAGCAGCTGAGAAAGGGTGTGTGCAGAGAAGGTACAACAGGCAGAACTGGCTGCATTGCTAGAGCTTTCTTTGGATGCCGATAAGTGAATCAAAGATGAAGAATTTTTGGATGCGGTTTTGCATCATGTCTAAATCTCCCTGGAGAGCAAAAGGGTCAGTGCAATCATGGAAAGACTTCTGGTGCAGAAAAAAGTTAAGGTGGGGAAAAAAACTGGGCAAGGCTCACCAGCATGAGGTGGCCCAAGTCTCTGCAAAGTTGACACTCATCAATTTCTGCATTCTGTTGCCAATAAATTCAGTATTGGAGAGCCTGCAGACAACAGTGCAGTTTAGAAGGTGATACTTGCTCTTTACTAGGTTCTTGATTGATACAGCATGAAAGTCACAGTAATTAAAATCAGACTTCACTCATGTGGTGCTTCCCAAATGAGCTGAGACCATCAGCAACACCTGAAGACTCTCCCACTTCTTCTTCCACTTCAAGAGGTATTTTTCTGTCATGATAAAGTTGCTGTGGGTCCCCACAGATGCTTTATCACTCTAATTGCCCTGATACGATGTATCAGGTTTGTTATTTTTTGTGACGCTTACGTAGCAGATGTCTGGCAAATAGGGTGGGCCTTCTTGGTCCTTGTCTCAGTGAAAATCACAGGAGTCCTTTGGTCTTGCTGTTCAGCAGCCCTACTTATCCAATGGTACCTTTACTTACAGGCAACCTCAGACGCATCAGGTACCCTGTAATTACCACCTGAGCCGTCTCATAGTGGTAGCAGAACATGCATTTTGTCAGATGAAAGAGACAAGGAGAGCCTTTGTTGTCAAGCTTGAGATCAGCTGCTGGTTTCTTAACAAGAATCTGCTTCCCTGCTGCATCCTGCAGACACTGACAGCAAGGCAAGCGTACGGCTGAAAACTGTGCGAAAAAAGCCAGGGGGAACTGTAGCCATCCAGCCTTCTGCAGTGTGTCCACTTGCAGCAAAGAATAATCACAAGGGATGTGCTGGTGGTGAGTGAGTTCTTGCTTCTTGCTGTGAAATTGTGTTCTGCTGATTGGCATCACCGACTGCATTTCTTGTTCCTTGTTTTGGCCTTCCTATGCTTATCCCATCCATGTAATCAGAACTCTTTGCACTTTGTAACTTATATACAGAAGTCTTCATTCCCTTGGTCCTAGGCCCAAGGCCATAAGAAACACTAATAGAAATGTCCCTGGTAAATGAAGGAAAAGTTTGAGGTTTCAGTCAAAATGACTGCAAACAGGTGAACATTTCTGAACAAAACTTGTCCCTAAGGACGGGGCACTATTTGAGGTCTTATGTAAATGTGGGGAACTTGAGTGGTCGAAGCAGCTCAGTCTGTGATCCACTCCTCTGTGCCTAAAAGCAACTTTGCCACGACAGGCATCTGGCTACCAGCTAAAAGGGCTGTCTTTGAAGTCTGCATTCTCTCCAGAGTAGCCTAACTATCAGAAACGAAACCTGTCACATCTTTTGTACTTGCAGTGCTTTTACTTCTTCGTCTTCCTTCCACACGATGCATCGCAGCAACTAGTTCTCTGTAACCTTTCAAAAAAATCCTCCTGATATTTATCCTTTCCTGCTAGGAGGCGCATTCTTGGAAAAGAATAAAGAAAGTCTGCTAATTCTGAGACTACTATGATGGTCTTCAATCCTCTTCATTTTCCTCTGGCCAGCAATGAACCTTTGCATTATGCCAAGAGCAAGAAGGGAGTCACAGGGCTGACAGGGGTGCCACAAGTTGTAGTCCGGCTAACGGTCCAAAGGCAGGATGAATCTTTAGACTTTCTTCCTGCTTTCTCTCCGGCTTTGTCTTTCCCAGCAGGTATTTGTGTATTGAGTCTCCTCAGAACCTACTACACAGGACTTCAGTCTACATGAGCAAAAACTGCTGTGTTTCCCGGACATTCCCATTAGAAAGGTATGCCTGTCTAAGCCACTCTCTAACCTGCGTTATACTAACCTAGAAAAGGAGAAAATATCAAAGAAAGACACTAGAAGAGCAGCAGGAAATGTTCCTTTCTGGGAACTAATGCCAGCTCAGCTATTTCATTAGTTATAATTTAACAACAGACAGGAAATGATCCATGTGAAACAAACCTCCACAAAATGGAGCAATCGAGTGACAGTTAATCTTCAGGGTGATTCAAAATGTAATAGGAACAGAAGTATCTAAAGAAGCAGAGAAACAACAACAAAGGGACCTGTTTGTTTAAGACAGTTAAGAACTCAAAAGTATCGGTATAGGTTTCTAAGTATCCCTGCCAGAACCAGGACAGTAGTGTTTCCCTCTGCTAGCATATTAGATAACTTGAACTTTGCCTTGACAGACTTACACACAGAAGAATGAATTTTAAGGGGAGTTGTATCTCTAGCGCACACTCCTGTGCTTAAATAGCGTGACTTACTGTGCTCCAGGATTTTAATTTTCCATTCATTATATTAAATCAGATTCAAAATTGCCAGTATTCCTGAAAAAGGAACACATTGTTGTGTTTTGCTGCTTGACAACCATCCCCCTTCTTCTGTTCTGCGAGATGACTGGACGCTACTCTGACTTAAACCTGTTGTATCTTTCTGCTCCTACTTGCATACTTCCTGCTCTTATATTCCACAACATTTTCCCTCCAACTGTGCTATGCCTAGTGCCAAAAATAAGAATGCAGAGAACAGCCCACCACTGCAGGAAAGTGAACAGCATCTGCCCGGTTTTGCTCTGCAGTTTCCTTCAGATGACAACATGAGGAATAGGTTCAGGAGTTGGCTTTTATAGTGGAGAGCCCTTCCTCTGCAGAAATCAGGAAAGCAAACAAGAGATAGTTGTTTGGGAAGTTTTCTTGCCCCAACATTAAGCAAGTAAAACCAGACGGCACAGCTTTCCTCCCTTCAGGCAAAATCTGCTCAGGTCTAACCCTCTTCTCCTCAGGGCTTGAATGAACAGTGCATTTTTAACTTCTGTTTACTCTGAGAAAAAGGTATGAGAAAATTTATACCGGAAAGCAAATAAACTCAGGAGTATCTTATGATTGATATGAAGCTGCCTTCAGAGCTTGCTAAATACCAGAGAAGCCTAGTATATGATTGGGTTGATATATAAGTATATGTTAGTAGTGATAACTAAGTACTTACAAAACAGCGTTAAAAGTGTTTGTGCTTGCATACACTCATGCAAATACTTGCCCACCCACACACTGTATCACCCTAAACGTGAAGGAAGATTTTTTTCAGGAAAATAGCCCCAGAAGCACACTCCTTTTCTAATTAGGTTGCTCTGTCCCTGCTGTCTAGGCCTTGCTGAAGCAACACAAGGCAAGGACCAGACTTCCTCGGGGTCACTGGTAAAAACAAAGAGTAATGAAAAGTCCTGGGCTAAACTTGGCTGATGCATCAGCATCTTGTGGAAAGCTTGCCTGGAAAAAAACTCGTCCAGCTTTCCTGTAAACATCCGCAGAATATAAGGGTTTGAAAGAAGACTGTGTGGACAGGGATAGCTTCTCTGTGTTTTGCCCCTTGTGCCCTAAATGTCATCCCCACTTAGCGTAGAAGTATCAGGAATCCCCAGGAGAGGAACAGCGCTCTCACATTTCCACCTGGAAAACCTAAGGAAGTGCAGACACCAGCTGGGGAGCCCCTCACGGCAGTGTCTCTGTGGGAAGCACAGCATCCCAGGGGTACCAGAGCTAGTCTGGATGTGCTGAGTGGTTGGTACACAACCTGTGCTGCATCACTGCAATAACTGGAAAGTGCTCAGCTGCGGCATACCCAATGCGCACCCTCGGCACAGTCCTGCTGTGTGTGCCCTGTGCCCACTCTTCTAGGATGTCATGCAGATGAAAGGAGCATACTGCTTGTCTAAGCTGTTGGATATTCAACAAACTCCGGAATGAACAGCTAAATTCCTCTCCTCCATTAAGGGAAAAATTTCCAGATGAACAAGAGAACAAGTAGGGAAAATGCCCTGGAAAGGATCTTTAAGAAAGAAGCCTTCAGAAGCACCCAGTTGGAGCAGGTAAAGGGAATTGCCCTGAATCCGCTCTGGAACCACTGCCTCATGTCACAATTGGCTAAACAGGTACTTTTATATTTTACATTTTTCTTTCCTTTGCTACTGTGCCACCTGTAGAGGCTTTAATAATGAATTTCTACTCCAAAACCATAGGTGTTTACATTCAGTAGTGCTGTTTCTGACAGCAACACACCTCAAATTTTCTAGAACTTTCTTTTTACAAGTAAAATACCTGAAAACTCCTCTTTTTTATAATTAGGTAGAATCTTTTTACACCTCAGTATGCATTTATAATTGTGACTTCTTTCTGAATTCATGGGGATAAGGAAAAATTCAAGATTCTACAATAGGTCCCCTAATTATAGTAATTGCTTGCAACAGTCAGGAATGTGATTCATCATGAATGAAAATTATGCTGCCACTGGGAGTGGCAATGGCTTTATATCCCATTGCTCCAGAAGCCCTGTCTCAACAGTCAAGTTGACACTACCAGTCCTGAGGAGAAGGTAAATATCTCCCTGAGCTTTAATTCTAACCTTTACATTAGAAATGACATAACCATGAAATGTCTAAAGATTGATACTTGCATTAGTGATATGCGTATCTACTTAGCACATATATACTGTACATAGAGTGTTTTGAGGAAGTGAGAATATTTTCAAGGTGCTGTGCAATGTTTTGGAATACCTTAATTTGTATGGACTGTGCTATGAAGCTGTGCTTAACTTGTACAATGGCTTTACCAAGTGAGTTTCTAAATGAAGATTAAACCCAAGCCTTTTCCCAGTTTCTCTGCATGATCCAGATTGGTAGTTTATGAGAACATAATCTTTCTACACCATTCCATTTTTTAAATATTTATATGGATAATTTAATTTTTCTTGTGTAGTGGGGGGAAGGTATCTTCTGCATCTGTGGAACAAGTTATTCAAGCTCAGTAAGAATCAAACCATAAATGACTTTTGAATGGAAAGTTGAGAATTTTAGAGTGGAAACTCTAAAATACTGAACTGACTTTCTAAGGGATTAGATACCTCTGCATCACTTTACTGGATGAAGACACTGGGAAAAGACTTTCATAAGAAAGGATCTCTGTCCTATGTGTAAGATGTGAAGAGTTTTCCAAAACATTCAAGATCATCTGCGAGTAATAACTTTGTTTATAACTAAAGTATATCTGGGAAAAGTGTAAAAGCTGCAGATAATAAAAAATATGACTGGAATTTTCCATTAATATGCAATGTTTCTTGAAAATCTTGCTAAGTGAGCCTATCTGTAGTTCAATTTTCTGTCAAACGTTCATTAAACAACCAGCCTTAGAAGGACAGAGTATGTGAAGCACAGCTGATTAATATACACAAAGTTTTTAGAGAGACACAGAGTGACACAGGGTGTGATCGAGGAGCATAATTAATAAGTGCTATGACTCAAGACAAGAAAGATCAGGACATAAAGTGAGCTGGGACTGTGGTTACAACAAGGTTTGTGCTAAGTATAGCTATTGCTTGAGCCGGAGAAACAGCTGAACTCCAAATATTGTTTCTGAGGATGCATTTCTCCTGCCATTCAGGGTGCTGGTTTGGATGAGTTTCTTCAATCTGAAGTTCACTGTAAAATTCCAGACGTGGCGAGTCAGAAATCTTCTGTGAAGTGCCAAGAAATTCAGCAATGCTGCTGCAGAAAACCTTACCGTGCTCTACCAAGGCATCTAAGCTTAGCAGGTGTAAGGATGAGAAGAATAAATCTTTGTTTCCCTTGTTGCAGGCGATCACAACGCCACAATGTGCTCTCTCAGCGCAGCCAATGCCAAGTTCTGTCTTGACTTTTTCAGAGAGCTGAGCAAAATGAAAAGAAATGAAAACATTTTCTTCTCTCCGCTAAGTCTCTCAGCTGCCTTTGGGATGGTTGTCCTCGGCGCCAGGGGCAACACGCTTGAACAGATTGAGAAGGTGGGTCTCCTTTGCTCTGAAAAGGGGATAGTGGCAAGATATAAGAGGCTGATAGTACCATCTGACAGAGTTCCAAAGCATCCAAAGGAGGGATGTACACTGAAGACCCTTTAAAAACCCCTCTCTTTTGCTATTCCTAATACCAAACTTTTTCAGACTAAACACTATTACAGTAATTGACTGTTCGACGAATACATCAATGCTAAAGAAAGTGTTTTGGAGGTATTGCTCCACTGTCCAGTGCGCAGAAGCAGTGGTTCCCTGTGACATGGTCTTCTGCCTTCTCTGAATACCCAGTCTTCTTTCTTAAGAAGAAAGATTTCAAAGATTCCATGAGCTGACCCTCTAGAAAAACTTCTTGTTCACTTGCAAGGATCTTACAGTAAAGGACAAACTGGACTTTCCCCATTGACAGTGTCTGGCTGTGTTTTGGGATAGGCTTGCAACACTCTATTTTTAGGTTTGGGGTACAATCATTCAGCTGCGTTCACCCCATGTTTAACATTGCAGGTATTTCACTTCAGTGAAGTTTTGAGCAATACAAGCCAGGGAAAGCAATACCCTTCTGAGAAGGTAAGACACAGTTGCAGCTCTGAGATAAAGCAACGGGTGCCCGTTTGTCTGCCCTTTTCCTCGCAAACCATCACTTAATCAGAAAGCACAGCAGGGCTGAGCAGCCTCTCTGTATGAGACTTGCAGACCTGCTTACTACTGGTCTTTTTTGGTTATTTAAGAGGCCTTGTGAGATCACCCATTTCAACAGCTGAGCCTCCTCATTACACGTTTCTAAGCAAAACAGCAGTGATAAACTAAATGTGAAAAACTAAACTAAAAAAACTATAACTATATAAACTGTTTACAAACTATAAACTAAGCTAAAATGTGCCAAGTACTTAAATTGCCACCCACGAAGGTTTGTCCACAGGGCATGCCAAAGGTACCTTGGAGCTTGTTCCTGCCAGGCTCTAAGCCAGCAGGCTTTTGCTCGGTGTGCACAGAGCCACCGACGTAGGATGCAGTGTGATTTGGAGGTGGAATAGTGCGGGCCTGGAGGGGAATTGTTTTGTCATTCTGTACATCTGGTACAGGGGCAGTCGGAAGCGGTGTCCTGATGCATTTATTCCAACGCCTATATCAGCTGGGTGGAGTCAGGCTTCTCATAGAGACCGAGGCTGCAATTCACCCTCAGGTCCAGCTTTACATAAGAAAGCACAAGCCTCCCGTGAAACTTCTGTTTTCCTGTTTAAAGTGCGAAGAAGCTGGAGGAGTCCATTCCCAGTTCCAGGCTCTGCTGGCTGCAGTCAGTGAGCCCAGACCAGGCTGCTCTCTCACCATTGCCAACAGGCTCTTTGGAGAAATTACTTATCCGTTCTTCCAGGTAAGTGGCCACGGTGTTCATTTTAATAGCGCCTGGGAGCTGTGAGCTCAGCAGAATTTATTCCGTCATAAAATATGAAGGGAAATGAAACACAACAGTGCTGTCGGGGTGTGCTGCCAAACGACTGCGCTCCATGGCTCTGGCAGGCAGGAAGCCTTTCCGTCTCAATTGTCCAGCAGCAGACATCAGGAACAGCAGAGCGCTGGGAAGCTGTGTCTTAGGAGCTTTTATATAAAGAAAAGGTCTACAGTAACAGCTTTCCCTGGGCATTCCAGAAAATGTGATAACATTAATCAATGTCAATATATCCTTGTCATGCATACCCGATATCTCAAAGAGCTGGCACTTTCTGTGTCATTTCTATCCAAGGAATAAAACTCTGTGGCCTGAAGAAGGCTTTTTTCTCCCCCAGTCTCTTTTCTGTTTCTAATAAAAAGATTGTACTCGCTCTTCCACCTTTGCTTCAGCCTGTGTGAATATGTGACTTTCTGATCCCTGTTGCCTTTTCAAACAAGACTTATAAGAAAGTAGCATCTTTGAGATTTTTGTCTATTAGTCTAATTTAAGTGGAATTGACCATCTCAGAACATTCCCATGGAACACTGACAACCCAGGCAATGCAGGTGCATACAAATCATTTCCTCAGGAAACCAGACGTAAGGTGTTTGTAAGAGTATTGCTAGGAACAGTGCTGTTTTATCTCTGTAACCATCTTCCTCTTTTCGAGTCAGGATTTTATTTTGCTTCCAAAACTTTGGAACCCTAGGTAAAGAGAGATTTTCAGAGCCAGAAAAGGGTGACCTGCAGCCTGGAAAAGTTTTATACCTAATACAAGTTATAAGTTTTACAGACTGTATATCTACACAGAGTAACGTATATATGCACACACACACATGTATCTCATTGTGATAATATCAATCCAGGTTATTTATTCAAAATAAGGCAACTCCCTCTACTCCACTCTGGTGAGACCCCACCTGGAGTACTGCATCCAGCTTTGGAGTCCTCAGCACAAGAAGGTCATGGACCTGTTGGAGTGAGTCCAGAGGAGGGCCACAAAGATGATCAGAGGGCTGGAGCAACTGGAAGAGGTTTAGTTCTTTAGTTCAGATTAGTTCTCAGGAAGAAATTTTTTACGATGAGAGTGGTGAGGCACTGGAAGAGGTTGCCCACGGAAGCTGTGGATGCCCCATCCCTGGAAGCGTTCAAGGCCAGGCTGGATGGGTCTTTCAGCAACCAGGTCTAGTGGAAGGGACCCCCGCCCATGGCAGGGGGGTTGGAACTAGAGGGTTTAAGGTCCCTTCTAACCTGAACCATTCTATGATTCTGTGATTCTTCGTTTGGTGGTTGGAGGAGGAAAGGCAGCATAATAATCATATATAAACTTAAAGAAAGGTACTAAGTTTTGGTCTTAGATATTTTTCACTGTGATGAGACATTACTGCTGTTCAGTACAATTTTGAAATACAGAAAAATATACTTGTACATATGTTTTGTTGTAAATAAGCTCTCTAAAAAATGCATGCTTGAGTGAATTAAATGAAGTTTTTAATATATGCCTGTTTTACTTATTCCTTTCTTGCTGATCTACTACGTAGAATTATCTTGAAGCCATGAAATTATCAGTCTTCTAAAAATCATCATGCTGTGATAAAACTCTGTCATTTGTACTTTCCAGCAATACTTGGAATCCACTAAGAAATTCTATCGAGCAGAGCTGGAAGCAGTCAATTTTAAATACACTGAAGAAGAAGCCAGAGAGAAGATTAACTTCTGGGTGGAAAATGAAACAAAAGGTAAAGAAGAATATGTGCAGGTTGTTTGGTTTGCAATCCAACCAGTTAGGAATATCATACTTGAATTTCAGTTTCCACCTTTTCAATACATTCATATGTGTATATATATATATGTTCTTATATATTAAACATTTACTGCATTGTCATGGTTTGGGCCAGATTGTCTGTCCCCTCCTTCCCGCAGGTGAGACCCCTCTACGCTTTTCCACTTCCGACTGTCGAATGGGGCAAATACCAAAGTTGGCTGCCCTTGGTTGTTATAGCAATAGGTATAAGCAAGAGCCTCTCTGCACACTGTGCCTGGGCATCAGCTATAAACATGGGCCTTCTCACTCTGAGAATGAACAGTTTTCTGCACAACGTGCTGTTAATTTCAGCAGTTAGAAGAGGCCTAGCTAAAAATCAAAATTACTGAACAAAATTGGTCCTGTTTTACCTCAAACTAGGACATTCCACCCCTTATTCCATACCATTTGCATCTTGGTCAGATCATTATTACTTTTTATCTATCAAATCTATACACACAGAGATATGTATATATATAGATGCATGCAGGTCACTCATCTAAGATTTATCTTTATACACAAAAGTTCATTAAGTCCATTTAGTTCATGATTGCAGAATTTCATCTATCCTAGCAGACTCTCAGGGCAGGAAAGATGGTGTGAAATTCATTGTGATTTGTGCCCATGGGTAGCATGTCCATCTTGAAGAGTTTTGCTGGATGGCACTTGATAAATTTTTTTGCTCAATAGGAACTAAATGTAGGAAGAAGTACAAGAAGGCCTTGAGTTCCTGTCCCCAAAAGCTGTACATAAACTTTTTGTTATTTGTCTGACAGCATTATACTAATTTTCAGTTTTACAGGAGTAGTTATTAATAGTCAAATGCAGCTGTTTGCCTGAACAAAGTAGTAATACTTTTTAATTCATTATTTTTAAAGGTAAAATCAAAGACCTATTTGCTACTGGGTTTATTGATCCCTCCACTGTACTTGTCCTGGTCAATGCCATATATTTTAAAGGAAAGTGGGCAGTAGAATTTAAGAAAGAAGACACTAAGGAAACGTATTTCCAACTGAACAAGGTACGGTATGGGCAGGAACTGAAACGGCTGAGGGATGGAAATCGTATGTCAGTCTCCTATGACAATACACGGGAGCTTTCCTCCCCTCTGTTATCCCAAGACAAAACATTGGTCTTCAGCTAGAACAACGGAAAGCTACATCTTCTCTCCAGTTTGATAACCAAGTATGCAACTGTTTCTATCACTTCCCATCAGAAGTGGCTCACGTGCAGCTGAGATCCTGGTTGGGTCAAAGTCACTGAGTACACACACTAACTTTTTTGAGGATTTTGCTACTAAGGATGCTGTTTCAAAATCAGTCTGCTTTTGGGACTGAATTTGAGGATTCTGTTACTCTGCTACTATTAACCAATAGAACAGTGTTTATTCTTTGGAAAAAAAATGAGCTAAAGACAAATTATCTCAGAGGAATGTATACATTATTTATGAAGAATTTAGATTCATGGTTGCATCAAATGCATCAGTGTTCTCATCTGACATGCCAGAAAAAAGAATGACATAATAAGGGAGTTGTGAGTAAGGTAATCTGGCACCAGTAGAAATGGAAAAGTAGGTTTTACGCTTCTAAAATGGATAACTTAATTGGAACTACAGTTAAGAGGGAGAAACACATCAATGCTGCAAGTACATTAAGCCCATTATCAGAGTAAATAATGTTTTCTGGACTGAACTCCAATCTCAATCCTCAAACCAATTACAACCAGAGTGATCATTTCTATATTTCTGTATTTTCTGCTTAATGTGTTTCATGTGTTCCAGAATGAGAAAAAGACAGTGCAGATGATGTTTCAAGAAGGTTATTTTAACATGGCCTTCATAGAAGAAGTGAAAATGAAAGTGATAGAGCTGCCATACTTTAATAATGAACTGAGCATGTTCATTCTTCTTCCTGAAGTTGTCTGTGAGGACTTTACTGGCCTTGAACAGGTAATACTTCTTTTTCTCTGTAGTAGCGTACATAAGGGGCTGCAAAGAGAGCAATACTTTAACATTGCTTCAGTGTGGTCAGAAGACAATCAGGAAAAACTGAAGCTTGTTATCTTTTCTTTGTGTTCATTATGGTGTCGATTGTTATTATCAATACCACCTTACAGCTTGAACGCACCCTCACGTATGAAAAACTAGCAGGATGGACCAGCTCAGCTAGGATGGAACAGCTGAGAGTGAAGGTGTACCTGCCCCAGTTCAAGATGGAGGAAAGTTATGTTCTCAACACAACTCTCCAGGAGATGGGAGTGATGAACGTTTTTGACTGGGGAAAAGCTGATTTGTCAGGAATCTCTACGAAGGATGGTTTAGTTGTGTCCAAAGCCATCCAGAAGTCATTCGTGGAAGTCAATGAAGAGGGCACTGAAGCAATTAGTGCCATGGGGCTTGTTGCAGTGCCTCTGTGTTGCCCAGTTTCTTATGAGTTCAAAGCTGACCATCCATTCCTCTTCTTCATCAGACACAACCCAACCAACACCATTCTCTTCTTTGGAAGATATTCCTCCCCTTAAGTGCAGGTTATTTTGGAGATTAGATCTTTCTCTCCACTAACATCTGCATTGGCAAGCACTGAGGACGAAAGATGAGCACATTTTCACTGGGTTTTATCCTGATGTGTTAATTTGCTGTAAAAGAGACTATCTAATAATAGCTAAATTAGCGATAAAAACCTAACAAACATTAATTATTTCCTTTCTAACAACAAGTTCAGACACATTTTACTTTTAGGAGGCCACACTAAAATGACATCTACCTTAAAATACAGTATGTGATATTTGCCAAAAAGTTGTAGGCCTCCAGAGACTTTTGCAGAGAAAATCTCGTTTTGGTCCTTTCCTAATGTAGTACATCTCCAATAAACCCATGATTTTAATGCCCTAAAGATGAGCGATAGATTCTCCCACATGAAGGAGACAGGAGTGCAGGGACCTGTGTTAAAAGGATAAACTCAGGTACTCAGTCTCTTTTAGCTTTACCTACCCAACCTATGTATAGGTCTCAAGGAAAATGCCACTTGGTATGGGAGTAGCAAAATATTCCGGTGGGACGCCTTCTTTAAACATTGATCAGGGGTAAAGGTTCAATCTGGAGTGAGGCTCTTGGGGTTTGTTCTTGGAGGAGACCAGCAGAAGACTTTTCTGGTGTAATCTTGCTTGTTCTTAATCAGGGCAGACCCATTGGTTATTTTTTTCTGTGAGAAACCCTGTATGTGCTAAAAAGTTCTCTGACTTCTTCATAAACTTCCACGTAGCAAAAATAGGGTTTCAGAATAATGGAAGGCCTATTCTGACAAGGCCTGCTCTGCGATGGCTGTGAATTAAATACTTAATTCCCATATAAAATTTTTAGCCGAGACCAGCCATTCTTGCTTCTAAAAAAAAAGACCTCTTTCTTTGTGCCTCCGATACCATGTTTCTTGTTTCATCTGTTTTATTCCTCATCAGCATAAAAACCTAATAAAAACATGTATATTAATGGGATTTAGATGAGTAGCCTGTGTTTGTTCTATTTATCACAATAAACCCACTGCAAACTAAATACTAAATGTAGTAGTCTGCGGAATTAAGTGGACAGGTGAATAGTCTAATATAGCAGGTAAAAATAATGGTAGTCCTTTCAAGTGTCTAACTGACTGAAGTCTATCTCTCATTTTAAAATATTCATTGTGTTAAGTTTAGGCACTGGACAACTTGACATTAGGATAGGTAAACCTGGAGTGTCACCTCCTGCTTCTTTCTTGCATTTGATTTTACCAGGGAACTAATAGCACAGTTTTGGGACACAGCCGAGCCAGTCTCATGCCACTGAGGAGGAGGATGCTGGTCCCCTTGTTACTTTCCTTACATGTGTTTCTGCTCCCTCCCTTATGCCAGCACTATTACTTGCCTGACCTAGTGATGAGCAGTGCTCTGGGGTGTAAATCAAGAGGAAAAATTTTGGTAAAGTTACTTTGCTGATGACCTCGTTCCCTAAACCACTTCTTGGATGTTGCAGAATAAGTGATGGGAAGATGTAGCAGAAGGATTGCGGAGAGGAGGGCAGCCTGCCCATTTTGGCAGCAGACAATGTCCAAAATCTACAGACACATGAAAAGTACTTGCATTTTAAAGGAAAAATATTCCCCCTCTTTGATGACTCACTCTGCTTTTCCTGTTGCTCACTGATAGGAAGAAGGTAAATGCTGGGAACACACTAGTGCCATTTCAGAACTGTGGATTCAAAGGGCTCTTCCAAATGCTGAGATATGTGGGGAAAATTACAGTAAATCACAGTACTCAACACATATCCAATTGCTAAATAAAGCAAACTCATAATAGCCAGTGGAGCTGTCTCACATGGCTGCAATGTCAGTATGAAATACAGCCTGAAGTAGTAAAATTACCAGTAGAGGCACAGCTTTTATATTGACTAGCTGGTAAGAGAAGAAAACACCAAATACAGGCTGAGGGCTCTTCTGATTTGCATTAGGGTATGCAAAGAATAGTCACTCGTGTTTTTCAATGACTGACATCGGTATTTTGTGTATATGTGGTTTGTCTCAAATATAAATTAATTACATTATAAACAAAGACTGAAATAAACAGTGTTAGAATGTATTATCTTATCAGACCTACATCTTTTCAGATAAAATGAAAAAGAAATCCAGTTAATGGCATGTGTGATAAAGGCAAGTGCTGTAAAATATTACCCCGAAGAGGACAAGTCTCACAGTGGGAAAAGGAATTCTGTGTCTGAACAAAGGAGAAGGTGTGGTTGAAACAGGCATTTTCACTTAGCTTACTACAGCAGAAGTAGTAACTTATGATCTTTGTATATTTTTTTAAACTTGCTCCAGGGATATCTAGATAATTTCAAAACCAGGAACAAAATACAATGTAATTAAAAAAAAAATTCTATTTTCTCTTCACATAATATTTTTTCCAATTGCCGTCTTAATTTATAAGACGTCTAAAAAATATGGCGAAAACAACCAGGAGCTGGAAAGTAGCCTCCTGCTGCTAGCGTAGTGGCAGCAGCTCCAAGTGTAGAGGGCACTGCTCCCACAAAATCAGAGATATTTACTTAAAAATAGAACGTAAACCCTCTGCCCTGGCCGTAAGTGCTTCTCCTGTTGGGAAATGTAGCTTGTAAGTGTGCAATGTCAAACAACAGAGCTTGCAGAGCAGAGAAAAGCCCGAGACTCCAAATTGTGCCTGGAGCAGACGTGATCCTGAAGGGCATGCCACTGCCTCTTCCCCAGGGACAGGCTGGACACTGAGCGTTGCTGCACAGCCTGTTGAACCATGCCAGCGTATCTCACAGCCTACAAATACGTGCACTGCCAAAGAACAAAGCAAAAGAAGTCAAATACCATTTGCATGAGCAGCAGTGGGAAGATAATGCCCATTTGTCCAACTCTAGACAGATCTGTGTCTTTCTACGGTCTGATTACCGAGTAACTCTCAATTTACGTGTTCACCTTTCCACTGGACTCTAATCTCTCTGATGGCTGCAGTTCTCAGTTTTCTCTGACATTTTATTTTCCTCTCAACAGTTTCTTAGTAGCTGTGTATAACATGATTGCTATTATATCTTCAAAAGATTTGCAATGGATGAACAAGAAGGGCAGAGGAAGATTTTTGGATTGTCACTAAAAAAGCCAAAGAGAGCAGTTTTGAGTAATACTTTTTTTTCCCATACGACGGCTAGTGCTTATTTCCTTCGAATATAACCAGTAGAAAGTTTTATACCTGGAAGTCCTGCTTTCTTATGATCCCAGTGAGAAAGGCACTCAAACTTTGCAAGGTATCGCTTCAAATGCCATTTGCTGGAGCTAATTCTATAAAGAAAAAGAAGGAAGCATTGGTAAACTCAGGTCCCTTCAGAAGCTGCACAGATGAGCTACTCGGCAGAAGAGCAGCATCGCTTGCCAGAGAGCACCACGAGCATGACACGGTTACAGGAATTGAGATCCAGCTGCCTGAGGAGCGGCAATTGGGCAAACCTCTTCCTTTCTTTTGGCAAGCGTATGCAGCAGAAGAAAAGTCACCAGTTTACTGCTGCCGGATTATAACAGAGTTATTGCTAGCAATCAAGGGGCATAGAGGACTGGTGGGTGTGCTTGGCCTCCTTGGGTTGCTGTGCAAACACAGTACACATTGACACACCAGCTACTATGAGCTCTGAAGGGGAAAGGACACGTTAGGCGTTAACTTCACGCCGGGCTGGACACAGTGTCTCTCTGAGAGGTTTAATACAAGGTGCTGGTTGTCTTAAAGTGTTAGCGGTAATACCAATGACAGGCCCCTTCAGACTGTGTGCACACCACACAGAGCTGATCGTCTCCAGCACCACAAAATACCAAAATACTGAGTAAAAAAGCATCTGAAATGCTGTGAGACTTCTTTGGCCACATCTCAGCTCATTTAAAGTCATTGAGAGATGCCAATATAGTTTCTGCCAATGGTGACGCAGATGGACAGGCCATCCAAAGTGTAAGCAAACATTACCCCCAAACACTGCACAATAGTTGCTGAGCAGCCATAGCGAATTAAATGTGAAAATCTGAACAGAGCCGGAAAAGCAGCTGGAAAGAGATGTTTTTTCTGCTGCTTAATATCTTCTCAATTATGCCAACACTGGGGAAGAGTGACAAACACCATGAACTGGTTTAGACACAAAGGACAGCAGAGTCCTTGCTGACCTCCTTGGGACAAACATGGGTATGGAGCAGATTTTAACCTGTTTGTCCTGCTTTACAGTACTACACTCTTAACTTTTGAATTTCAGGAGAAACATCTGATTTCCCCAGGTCCAATGCCCGAGTTAAAGTTACAAAAGAACACTTGTCTGCTGATGACTGCATATTGATATCCCATTCTGATCAAAGTTTTCAGCTACTCACAGGCTGCTTCTGCAACCATTTTTGCACTAACATTCAGGGTAGAAAAAAACCACAAGGCAAACACAAGGTTTCGTAGTGACCGACTACTCTCTGGAGAAGTTGTACTGCCCCATCCATGACTACCGGCAGAAGCAAACTTCCTCTCTTCCATGAGCTCATTTACTTTGGGTGTTTTAAACTACCTTGCCTGCCTTGACACAGTAGTTTTTCACATTACGGAAGCTAGCATAATTCTGAGCAGTTATCAGACGTTCAACTAGCTTACCTGTGTGGAGAACTGTTGTGGTGATCACACTGCTGCAGAGGTATGAAATGTGGAGTGTATGCAGAAAGTAAAGATGTTGGCTGGAAGAACATACTGGAAACACCTACAGGTCCTCTTCTAGATGAGTTGGTGCAACAAAATGTTTGTTGAGAAAATCTTGGACATCAAGCAAAGAGCTGGCTGTCTGTGCAGGGCTGGTTGTGTCCTTCAGGTACATGCTCCACAGATGTCCACACAGGACAAACACATTGAACCAGGGCATATAAAGGAGCATGGGTGCCCAGGAAAACTTTTCATGGAAGTCCCAAAGACATGTTTGAACAACTGATGACCAGTAGCTGGAACTCTAATGTGAATATGTGAAAATGAGAGAATGAGAGAAGATGGGCTACAGCTCTCTCCACACAAAACTTGTGCCGTTGGGCAGGAAAATTTTGATAGGATAAAGTAAAAACTACAGCAACCCAGCTCACAGAATAAGGAACATTGAAGGAACATTGAAGGAACATTGAACAAGGTGAAAGGAAAGCTGCTCACTGTCTTTAGATTTTCCTACCCTCATCATTGCTATGACATCCTCAGACAAAAAGCTTATTCTGAGTGGGGAAACAGAAAGCCACTCCAATTATCAGGCTCTGCATGTACATGCCTGCATTCAGCAAAATAAAACACACTGTCAAGGGTAAAGTAGCTCCCTTTCCCTTTCACAGAGGGTGCACCTACTGCTGCATGCTCTGTAACTTAATATGTACAAATTTGGGATTTCTATTATCCAACCCTATGGCCTTCACAGATGCCAGATTTGTTTCTTTACTGCTCATCAAGTCTATTATTCAATAAAGAGTAATAGCTTTTTACAATTGAATTATATTTGATATTGTGCATTATGATTGTCTAACAGACCATGAATGTTCCTGCAGACAGATTCTGTAGTTCATTCACCTGCCATAGTGAAAAGGTAGGTAGGGAAGATCTATGAGAATGGCCTGTGCGTGCACCATGGACCTTATTGCCATGACCTGTGGAGAATGAAAATTAAAATCTGTCCCTCAATCATCCTTTAAATCCAGGATTTAAATTTTAAGGATTTAAAATTAAATTTAAAGGATTTAAATTTTAAATCCATTTCTGGATACCTGAATACCCTGGGGTCTGACTTGCAATGCAGCAGATATGTGATTCCTGACTGTTCCTCAAATCTCTTTCTCTGCCATGCCCTCCCTCAGACATCTAATTCTTCTCAACAATGCTGCTCTGAACATTTTCATTAAAATGAAGTTTTAGCAAAACACGCTTTCTCCTCAGAGCCCTTGTCCCTTCATCCACATGTATGCTGTAAACCCTATAGTTTGTCCTCAGGTAAAAAAATTTGGACTTACCTAGGTACAGAAATAGATGTGGCTGTTCTTTTACCAAGTACAAGCTATAAACCACACCAATCCTCGGACTCCAGGAACATACTTCTGTATTTTGACAGACCAAAACACCTTTCAGTACTATCTTGGTCTTGAAAAATAAACAGAAAGTTTGTGGTTTGTTCTTACAAGGGAAATGTCAATGTCAAACTCCTCCGAATAGAATGACCACCCTGCAGCTGGCTCTGCTTGGAATTGCGTTATTTTGGCAACATCAGATGGTCGCTGTCCGTGAGGAACTTCCCCCTGTTCCTCTGCACGGGTGCTGGAGTGAGCTGTTGCGCATATATCAGATGTTCAGCAGTTAGCCCAGTATCGGCTTTTGCCTTCACACTTGGTGGGAGTACTGTTTTACAGTGCTTTCTGTACTTACAGTGCCTCATGGGTGAGAAGAAGAGAAATGGCTACGTTTTCAGGAACTGACGCGCTTTTTTGCACTGCGTGGTAATGCAAGACTCTTTCCTCAGCTATTTCCATGGACGCTCACTAATGATGGACTGTGCTGGGAACTGTTCGCTCACTCCCAGATCACTGCACTATGGACTAGGTCATATTTTCCTGGAATATTTTTGGATCTTTATCTTCTCTTGACTGCGAGAATCACCTGATCTGTTGTTACAGGTAGGTTTATTAAAAATGTATTATGTTTCACCAGACATATTTACAACACTGTTTTTCCTCTTTTTTTTTTCCCATTTTTTTCCATTTGGCTCTAGTTACCTATATAGTCCAGTCACATTAATGTATAAATCCAAAAGAACTGCATGAAACATAGTTTTAGATTTGAACTACAATTGCCTTGTAAGTTACAGCAAAAGCTTAAATAATTCAATTTTTAAAATTAGGTTTTACTTTAATAAATGCAGGTTGACTTGTTGCAGATAGAGTGCTGGTCTAACATTGGCCTACCCAATGTTTCAAAGTGCAATGAATCAAAAGTTTGTGACGACAAAAGGTAGTGACTCAAAAGACGACTCCTTGAAGGCTAACAGTGGGAGTGTCTCAAATGGTACAATATATATCACCAAGAGCTCAGAGAATCTGTTTAGGTTCAGCTGGCAAGCTGGATTATTACGGGCCTCTTTGAAGTTTGTGGGGTAAGTATTTCTCCAAGTAAAATATAATTTCTAATTTTTATTCTTTAATATGGAAAAAAAGCGGTATTATGTTTAAGAACTTTAAGGTAAGTATGAGACAGATATGTAAAAAGACAGCATATACAGTATTTTTACTTTGCCTTATCAATATATCTTATACTGTTTGACTGTCAAATACTTTTAGGTGTGCAAAATCTTGAGTGTTTGTACACCGTAGCCTTGAGCAGAAATACCTCTTTTGCATTGAAAACATGGTGTCACATTAAAACTGTTCTTTTATAATTTTAATAATTGTTTTGGGAATAAAGACAGTTCTCTTTTCTTGATCTCACTCTCTGGAGAACACAGGTGAGGTACGACTCTGTGATTTCACAGTCATTAGTGCCAGATGCCTCTCAGGTCACATAATCAAGCACATCTGCTCCAAACTATGGGTATGCTGCTATTCCTCCAACTTCAACTGTTTTAGAGAAACAAGCACAGTATGCAACTTTCTTGGTCTCAGAATCAAAAGAGATAATGACTGCAGGTTTCAATGAATGTCCTTAACATGTCACGTTCATTTGCATGTACAGGACTTGCACCTGACTGTACAAATGCAGCTCTATGCTGTTTCAAGCTGTACTGCCAAACCCCATATTTATGAGATACATGCTCGTGCTTTTTCTCAACAAAAAAGCAGCAGCAGAGATTACATGTCTGAAATGTGACTGCAGGAAAGAACCTCCCCAAAATCTGTAGTTCAGCATTTAAGCAAGTAGCTGGGTTTACAGAGCAACTTACTCCCATTATTTCTATAAACTACAAGGAAAGCAACCTCTAAATTTGTGGCTGGTTGTACTAAGCAACAGCAAGAAGTACAGTAAGAGTATAGTAAGTTGATTACATTTGATTTAAAGATACAGATCATGGTCCAGAGCAGTCACAGAAGAAATGAAATATGAAATTTGCATTGGCTCAAACATCATTCAGAGTCCTGTGGATGGCCATAGGGAAACTCACACATTTAGTGTTATTTTTATCGTATTGAAGCATGGATGAAACTATCTGTTTCCTAAAAGGCATGTACAAGATACCGTCTGGATGATGAGCTAGCATCTTGCTGAAAGAAATCAAACATGCATTCAGAGACAAATGGGTCAGGAGTTACAATATTTCTAGTGATTGCAGGATTTGTAGGCTTCATTCATTGGTTCAGCATCACAAAACCAGCAATGATCTAGGAGTTTCTGGGCTATTGACAGTACTTTTTAAAGCAAGTGCTACATATCACCACTGTACAGTCGTATTTCTGTTTGCTTCAGACAACATCGATTTCGCAATGGGCTCCATCAGTGCAGCAAATGCGGAATTTTGTTTTGATGTATTCAAAGAGCTGAAAGTCCACCATGCCAACGACAACATCTTCTACTCTCCCATAAGCATCATTGCAGCCTTGGCCATGGTTTATCTGGGAGCAAGAGGGAACACTGAGTATCAGATGGAGAAGGTAAGTTACATAAATGGATACAAACTCCTTTGGGTCTTGTTCAAGACAGCAATATCTTTGTGAGTTTCTCTAGTTGAGGGGAGAAAATCATGTAGTCAGTTTTGGCACTGGCTTCAAACTTGACTAGAAAAAAAATGGCATTCCAAATTGTGAGATTTGGATCTAGACCTGAGTTTTCACTTACCATTGCTTTTCCCCATGAAGGGTAAGAATGGCCTTTGGTTTCCATTAAGAAAGAGCAGTCTTGAAGAATGGTTAAGACAGGTCCCTGGCTTCAGTGTATATTCTCTCCCAGACCTGATTCCTTCCAGGTAGGAAGGACAACTTGTAATATACAAAAGATGAAACATTCAGAAAGCAAGAGTCACAGTTATAAATACAACACATTAAGCTTGTAGCTGGTTTACAGACTGAATACCATTAACTGGAAAAGAAAGGATCCAAGCTGAGGATCATAGTCACAAATTTTCAGTGTGGCACAGGCAGTAAAAAAAAAGAGTTAAAGCTCGCATGAAACTTCTCAGGACTTCTATGTGTCAATCAGACCTAGTTAGTCCAAACCTATAGTTTCAACACAAACATTAGTGACTCTCAGTGGACTTCACATACTTAATTTCTTCTATTGCTATTTTCAATTGCAGGTTCTTCACTTTGACAAAATTGCAGGACTTGGAGGAACTATTCAGACCAAGGTACAGAAACCTAAGGTACATTTATTTCTCTCACATTTTTCTGCTGAGAATAGATTGTTCTGACTGTGCTTCAAGTAGGTTCAACACCTTTCCATACCATTGCTAATGCGCTTAATTGTAGAGATGTAAATTTAAAAAAAAAAACCCCAACAAACAAACGCCCAAAAAACAGAAAAAAGAAGACAGGATGCACATGTTGCACAAGAACAAGTGACAAGACAGCATAGGATGCTTTGGTCACCAGCCTACATTCATGTGTAGAGGAGCATCTGCACACCTGATGGTGCTGCTGGGAGACAGCCCTTGAAAGGCGCTCAGCACCTGGAGCCAGGGTACAGTAGCCAGACTTGCACCTGAGACTCCAAAGTGGGGCAGGAAGATGCTTCAGCAGAAAAGAGCCCAGAAGCCTCAAAAGCTGGAAAGTAACCCCACTCTTCCGAAAACTACGGGGACTTTTCCAGCCTCATGTTCCCACTGCTACCCCAATAGCATGAGGGGTCCCGGTACCTTGATATCACCTGTGTGCTTCCCTCTGTGTTAATCTGCTGCCTCTCTAAAGATAACAAAAGCCATGTTCCCTGGCCTGTCCCCATCCACTTGGGATCCACAAGAAAAAGGTGAGACTTGCAAAGAACATGAAGACTTTTTCTTCTTGTTGTTTTGGTTTTTTTGGGGTTTTTTTGTTTGGTTGTTTTTTTTTTTTAATATTAAAATAAAGGTAATATCAGCTAGAGTATTTAGTGGCTGGTTAAGCATTCAGAAAGGAGCAGTTAAACACAATTTCTCCTCATAAAATGAAGTACCAGCTGCTGTTTATGATTGTGCGTTTTTCTTACATGATCTTAGCCTGTGTCACCTGGAACACTATGCTTGGGGCATTAGACAGGTGATTTATTTTTTCACTATATTATGGGATACTTCCTGACTCCCTTGTCACATAGGACTCTTCTCACACCTGCAGCTTCAGCAGAAAGCTGCCATGAAAATGCAAGCAGAAGCTGGAAACTAGAGGCTCTATTTCTGTGACAACTCACCAACTGCAATAATTTACACCTGAATTTTTCTTTTTGTCACCTCACTCCTGAGCCATATGGTTTCAGATTCATCACTGAGGTTTTCTGCTTGTTATCACCTAGAATGAGTGTGATCACATGCTACGAATTAATTGTAGGTCATTAGATGCTTATATTGAACATCCCTCCCATGGAACTTTTAGACTGTAGTACATGTTCATTTGCAAATGTCCAAACACTGTGAGATTTTCCGTGTTATTTGTGCCTTATAAATAGTTCTCTTTCTAGTAAAACAAGCTAACAGCTGTACCTTTTTATCTTCTTATCAACAATTCAGTGTGGCAAGTCTGTGAATATCCACATACTGTTTAAAGAACTCCTCTCTGATATCACTGCACCAAAAGCCAATTATTCACTCCACATTGCCAACAGACTCTATGCTGAGAAGACGTGTCCAATCCTACCGGTGAGTTGTAATTTAGAGTGATTTCTTGCTAAACTCTGTATAAACCTGTAATCCACGAAGTCTGGCCAGAGCGGGTCATTTGTTAATCCAGTGTTCCTAGTGTGGACTTCCATGGCTTTTCCCTTTGCCACAGCCCTGACAATAGCCTGAATAGAAAGCAATTCCAGGTAAAAAGATGGCCCTATTAAAAAATGAATAGAGTAATAATAAAAACTATTTGGTAATCTAATTCCCCCCTCCTTGCTTGCTCCTCCAAAGCCTTTTCATTTTAATAGGTTGCTTGTTTCTTTTCAGGAAATAGTTTGACTTCAGCACAGTTCTTCACTTGAAAACCCCACCTCCAGAACAAATTTTGAAAGTGTCAAAAGTTTTCATTTGACATTTTCAAAACAAAACATACAAATATTCTAAATCAAAGAAACTTCTTATCTTTAAAAATCAGGAAAAATGGTTTTTTTTAAAAAAAGAAGTGGATATAATGATAATAAAATACTCTAAAATGAACCTGAAACAATGGTTTTGGATCAGAATTTCTTCAAGAAAATATTTAAAGATTTCTAATATATACTTTTAACCTGTCAAGTAATAAAAATATCAGATCTGAAAATGTCATGGATCAGAATAATTTTTCTGGCCCATGTGTAGCATCTTCTTCCCGGAAATAAGCAATGAGAACAGGCTAACCAAGACGTCACTATGAAAATCCTTTCAGTCATATTTTATTTTGCCTTCGCACTGTTTTTCAAAAAAATAACTAATTTGGTGGCTACAATTGCTGTCTTTATAGATCTATTTAAAATGTGTGAAGAAACTGTACAGAGCAGGTCTGGAAATGGTCAACTTCAAAACAGCATCAGGCCAAGCCAGACAGGTCATTAATTCCTGGGTGGAAAGTCACACAAATGGTAAGTTCAGGCAAGATTTTGAAATATACTTCCCTCTTGCAACTGTATTTGAACAACTTCTGGAAAGACTAAATCTTAGAGGAGAAATTTCTTCCTTCCATCCCCATTAGTGAATATTTCCTGTGGAAAGGGATGACTATTGCACCTATGTGGCAGTGCCGGTGTGTTTTAAACATATCTGGCAAAGGCAGAGGTGCCAGGATATACACACTTTGTATGCACATTTTTTTGTGCCTGAGGAGCTTAACTCATGCAAGGTTAGTCCCCCCTTCTCTAGAATACTGCCATAATTTTACAAGCGTTTGCTGGATGGGTAAGAAATGGGCTTCCAGGGGAGAAAGTAATGCATACACTAGGTTACTGGTGGGAAAGGAATGATTCAGGAGCTTGTATACATTTACTGTGCTGAGGTGGGAGGAAAAACAAGAGTGAAATGTGAGAGAGAAGCGCAGTAAGAAACAGAAAATCTATACCACTGCTTCCCTCTCCTGTTCTTTCTTTTCTACATAAATCTTTTTCCAAGCACTGGTTAGAAATGTCTCTAGGGATGTATACCACTCTTGAACCTACCTGTTTTCTTGCAGAAATGTCTGGTTGTTCTGTATTAAATCATCCTCATGCACCTGAATCCCATGCGCAGACCTTTGAAGAAGAAGTCAATTCAAGTATCAGTGTGTCGATTGACCTCTAAAATGCAAGACTACTGCCATAAAACTTACCACTCTGCCCTGCTTCTCCCTTAAAGGACAGATCCAAGACTTCCTTGAGCCAGGCTCCATTGATTTTGATACTATGCTGGTCCTTGTGAACGCCATTTACTTCAAGGGGATATGGAAGACGGCGTTTAAAGAAGAACACACTCGGGAATTTCCCTTCCGTGTGACAAAGGTATGGGGGCACAGGCACAGCGTCTGGCCAGGAAGCCAGGCTGTTGGCTTGCTCAGCCCGCAGGCTGGGTGTCACACATACAACGTGCTGTGGTCACTGGCCAGGTGATTTAGCTGGACCCCTCACCATAAGGTGCGCAAGAGCTGTGTGTAACCAGAGTGCACCAGCAAGCAAGAGAGGAAAACAGGGACACAGCCCTTCTTCAAAGGCAACATGCTTGAAGATTGAGTCCTCTCCCTTTCAAAGGGCTTGTACATTTGCCTGCTTGGAGAAAAAATTGCTCCCTGGTCACAGTGTCTCATGCTTCTGTTTTTGCAGCAAGAAAGCAGACCTGTGCAAATGATGTGTCAAAACAGCACCTTCAAAGTGGCAGCGCTGGCTGCAGAGAAAATGAAGATCCTGGAGCTTCCGTACGCCAGTGGGCAGCTGAGCATGTTGGTGCTGTTGCCTGATGACATCTCTGGCCTGGAGCAGGTATGGCCCTGGCAGGGGAAGCAGCAGAGGTACCACTTCAGTGGGACTTGGTAACTGGACTCAGCCTCATAGAATGAAGGTACAGGAGTGTAGTGCTGCTGTAGCCCTGCAGAAGAGGATGTATGTATAGGTAGATAGCTTTTTTTTTTTGTTCAGAGGTAATTTCAGACACATGCGCCCCCTATAAGCTGTCGAGGAGTTGTTGCTAAAACTGATAAGAATCAGGCATTCTTTGCAGGAATCACTAATGATATTTTCAAACAAAATCCTCATTAAACATCATAAATGGGCTGCTTTCAAAAACTGCCCTGATTATGTTACCATGGAATCAACCCCAAAGTTAGAGAAATCATGTTCTTAAAAGATTCTTATTTTAAAATTGTGAAACCAGTCAAGCTAAACTAACTGATCGAAGACAATTTGTTAAGACTTCAAAGAGTCTTAAATAGAGAGATGGAAAGGAAATGCACGGAAGATATTTGGAAATTACACATCAAACAAAGAAAACAGAAGACTCGGTAAACTTTCATGGGCATTTTGTGCAATCTCTTTCACAAGCTGACTAATTTGCCTGGGTATGAAACTGTTGGGTTGTGCCTCATGAGACTCAAAATTAGTTGGACAGAAAGGGATGTGTTAGGTGGGTAAGGAGCTGAATAAAGGGACAGTGACACAGGCCATACTGGAGAGGCAAATAATAAACTACAAGAAGGATGTTAATAGGATGCACTTGAGGAACCATTCTGGTTTGCTTTATTTATGATAGCCTTAATTAAAATGAATGGTAGGAAGAAGTTGTATTTGCATCACAGGCATTTCATTCCCTGCCTCTCTTTGCAGCTTGAGAACAAAATCAGCTTTGAAAAACTTACAGAGTGGACCAGTCCAAACGTGATGGAAAAGAAGAGAGTGAAAGTGTACCTCCCACGCATGAAGATTGAGGAAAAATATAACCTCACATCTATCTTAAAGGCCTTGGGTATGACTGACCTGTTCAGTCCTTCGGCCAATCTCTCTGGCATCTCTTCATCAGAGACTCTGAAGATGTCTGAGGCCATGCATGAAGCATATATAGAAGTCAATGAAGAGGGCTCGGAGATGGCAGGCTCAGCGGGGGTGATAGGAGAAATCAAATATTCCTCTGAATTTGAAGAGTTTAGGGCTGACCACCCTTTCCTTTTCTTGATCAAACACAACCCAACCAACATCATTCTCTTCTTTGGTAAATATTGTTCCCCCTAAGGAGAAAAAGAGCTGGAAATAATGCTTGCCTTCCCCTCAGAAGCAGACCCCCTTTACCATACCATTGTAGCGTAATCTCATCTCTTCAATAACTTTCTCCAAGTGGAAAGCCTAATCTGAGAACTGCCCATTTGGGAAGCTTCCACAGCAAAGACATACCTGCAGGTGAAGGAACAGCAGCAAGCATGTTTAGTCCTTTCCCTTCTCATACTGGTTTCAGGATTGCTTCAGCCAAGCAAAGGCTGAGCCAACAGAGAATAAAGGCACCCACCAGCCAGGAAAGAGCAAGTGATTTTCACTCCAGGAACAAGGTACAGGCATGACTCCAAGTCTTTGGGAGTCCATTACATAGAAAGCAATGGACTGTGCTCATCCCATTCCCCAGCAGCATCCTGCTGAGAAACCCATACTGTTGTTCCTGAAACACGGACTTTGAGATCTCCAGTCTGGAGGAGATGCTTGTGGGTAAGATTCTGCTATGCAGGTTATTGACTGGTGCCTATGTAAATTTTAAAATTTTACTTAGCTGTTGGGAAATGGTGTACATGTCCACTATCAGCAGAGTTGTTCTCTCACCATGAGTTCCTTACCTAATTCTGAATTTCTGGCAGGGGTTTTCCAAAGTCATGGAGAGTCTCCCTTCCACTTCAGAGAGCGCGAAGAGATCTAACTTTATGTAGGTGAAGTTATGCCTTCTCACAGAGTGTAGATTCAAAGCCTGAAACTTAGATGATCCAGAACTCAGTGAACACCGACAGGCAAAAAAGCTGTCTGAATTCTTGTTTAAAACATTGGAAGACACTTCAAATTTGATAACATTTTGATTTTTGTGAAAAATCCTGCAAGTGACATTAAAGAATCTGGTTTCTCCATGGAAGTTTTGTGAAAAAACACAGCTTTCAAAATGATCCCTGTCTCTGTTGAGCTTGCTCAGCAAGTAAACTTCTGTTAGTCCCTGGAAGGCCCTCCAGTGAAGTTCAAAACTTGAGTACATTATTCTCCTATGAATGCATCTGGGCTTCTTTGTTCCTATGATAGTTCAAGGCTACATCTCTTGTCTTTAAGAAATATATAGGAATCCTAATATTCTCTATCTTTTTCTTCCGATGTGTTCACTGACATCTGCAAATATGGGTATGTTGGGTCAATACTATGTCCTGTTTTCATTCTAATCATGCATTATTGATTTTGATGCATACAATTGATTTTTTTTTGTTAACATAATAAAAGAAAATCACAAATGCTTGTCATGAGAATGATATTAATTTTATGGACCACACACCCTTAAAAATATCATCCTATTGGTAACTGCTGTGAGTAAAATGGGATTTAGTACAAAATCCTATTTTTAGAATGAATAAAGCCTGTAGATATGAAGTTTCCTAGGCATTTATGAAACACATAAATGCACACATCTAGACTTTGATTGCTCTCTGTATTACAGATTACAAAGAAATATCCCAGTGGAATACTAATTTATTCTTATGTGTTTTCAACACAATTACAAAGCATATGCACTGACAATTAGTCTGGTAAGTATTTCAAGGAATATGTCAGTTCTGCCATTTTAGGTGATGAAATCATCTGAAAATCATATAACTCAAAAGCCATAAGAAAGCATAAGTAGATGGACAACTATTAGGCAAAGCATTTCCCCATTGAGATTCTTGAGAGGAGAAACTCTGTTGTCAGTATCAGCTGTTTCCACATTAGCACATAGTGTGCACAGATAAAAGCAGATCTGTAAAGGAAAATACCTGGTGCTACAGGTCTGAAATCTACATTATTCGAATACCATCGGGATATTTGTCTTACAGACTCAGCTGTTTTTCAGTGGTTAAACCAGCTGTTTTACCATGGGTACAGTAAATTTTGTTCTTTAGAAATGAAAGCAGTGATATGAACAGTTCCAACAGATGCAAAATTTCAACATCTCGATGTTTATCATAAGCAGTTATTCACCTTTTGCATCTGCTAAAAGCAATTGAGCCAGTCTGTTAAATTTAAAAGCCAGTACATTTAAACAATAAGAAGACCTCAAAAGGGCTACATTTGCCAACTAGCCTTTCTATGATTATTAAACTGGAAAGTGCTTAAAGTACAAAGACATGCCTCAGTGACCAATGTTGCTTCCTAAACGACAACAAAGGTCAAAATGAAGGAATGGGAAAAAAGAAAAGGCGCCATGAGGCTTACAAGCAAGTACAAAGCTTCCCTTTTCTCAAAAGGGAAAAGAGGAGGCAGCAAAAAGCGCAAATTCAGCAATGCTGAACCAAACCTGCAACAAAGTGCCAATGGCTAGGACCTGGTCCTGGCCACCGCAGACCAGGTAGGAGGCACAATATTTAAAGGGCAGTGGAAAAGCATTCCCCATGAAGGGGGTGGCAGACCTGGCCGGTGGGATGATGAATGCCTGCTGTGGCCTCTGAGCTCTCCAAAATCCTGTGGAGATTTGGGAGAAGCTGCCCTTCCTGTGCCCCGGAGAGATGGAGTCTGTGGTTAAGCCTCTCTGTCCCCTCGCCCATCGAGCAAGCACGCAGTGGAAAGGTGCAGGTGGTCCAGGAGCATGCCTAGATCCCGTGTTCTGCCTGAGCACCTCTGTGCTTTCACCGGGCAGTTTTCATTTCCCAGCACAGTTCTGGTTCTCATGCCAACAGGCAGCTGAGTGTATTTGCTTTAAAATAAATGGCCAAACTTTTAACAATATTAAAGTACTCCAAAAGTTTTTATTTGAAAAGAGACAAAAATAAACATCGAAACCCTTCTTGTTGCTAGGGGTTTTGTCTTAGCATTCCAAAAGCTTCTAGCATTTTTATTTTCTGAAGGACTGAGATCCTGTTTCTCTGACAGACTGCTGTGCAGCACCAGACAGGAGGTTTGGCAGGTAACACATGGGGGGCAAGGCAAAGTCTGAAGCCTTCTGCACCTCTTGGTGCAATTAACACACCTCCAGAAAGCACAAAGAGAGGTTCAAGGGCCTCCCAGTATGAGGTGACGTTGCTCCCCATATGACATGGAAACAGTACTCCTCTGTGGGACTTGCCACACACTCCCATTCCAAGTGCCTCATCTGCACCACAGTATTTTATTTGCACATCAAGGTGCAACAACCCTGCTGTCTCCATCTCCCTTGAGATCTTCCTCTACATACAACACAAAATCACAGAACAGCTGAGATTGGAGGTGACCTCTGCCATTGTCTATTCCAAGCTCCCCCCTTCAAGTGGGGTCAGCTACGTCAGGTGGCTTGGGACCATGTCCTGCTGGGTTTTGAATACTTCCAAGGATGAAAACTCTACAGCCTCTTTGGGCAACCTGGCTTTACCTCTCTCCCCATAAAAAAATGTATTTTCTTATGTTTAAATGGAATTTATGTTATTTCAAGTTATGCCCATTGGCTCTTGCCTGTTCACTGGAGAAAGTCTGCCTGCATCTTCTTTTCCCCTTCCCATCAAGTCAGTTACGCACATGGATAAGTTCCCCCTTGCACTTTCTCCTCTCCAGAGTAACAAGTCACATCTCTGAGTCATTCCTCTCATCACAGATGCTTTAATCACTTCATCACCTTTATGGCTCTTCTCAGGTCCTGCTCCAGCTCACCCAAATCTCTTTTGTATCAGAAAGCCCAGAGCTGGACACAGTACTCCAGCTGTGGTCCCATTAGCGCTGAGCAGAGGGGAAGGATAACCTCCCTTTGCCTGCTTGTGACGCTTTTTCTTACGGCAGCTCATGATGCTGTTGACTTTCTTTGCCACAAGGACACATTGCTGACTCATGGTCAACTTGGTGTCTGCCAGGACCCCCAGTTCTTTTCTCCAAAGCCAACACAATGGCATGGAGTTTTGTAGCTTTGTGCAGTGACATCTCTCCTTTTCTGCAGCAGTTTTTTCCCACAGGGGAGGCAGGAAACATGCCAGGAATATTATTAAGAATCTCAATAGGCTACTAATTGGAGGGGAGTACAGCTTCACAGAAGGATGTCTGTGTTAAAACAAACCAAGAGATTAATTTATCCTATTTTGTGCAAAAGAAAAATGTTATTTTTTCATGAGACCATGTGCCAAGATAAGTAGCATGCTGGGCAGCCTTCCAGTTGAGCAATAGGAGGTAAAGTGACAGGCATGGTGACATGAGCAGCGCTAGTCATAGGCTGCCACAAACAGTCTTTTCTGTGGAGAGGGACCCTGCTAACTAAGCTCCCGTATCGCACAGGCAGTAAACTAATTGTGCCAACACCAGTGGCCACCTGTCCCGCATCATGTGCCTGCTGGGTGTAAGGACCTGGATACCATGCTGCCTCCTTAGAACCCAGTGAGGTAAGACCATCCATAGGCTCACCCTGGCTGTTGGCTGATCCCAGGAACCTGAGGGATGACTGAGGGACTTCACATAAGCTGTGGTGACTGAAAAAGGGACCGCTGTATGTTCTGGTCCAGAACCTCTGTAGCAACAGCCCCTGGACACTGTGTGTGCTGCTAAGAAAATGCAGCAAGTGTGAGAGACTTGTGACCAAGGCCATCCTTATGAAGATGCCTTCACTGGAGAAGTCCACTCTGCCAACACTGAGGTACGTACATCCCTGTCACAGTGTGTGAATGATCAAGGCAGCACTACAGGCAACAATGTGCATCTCTTCAGAATGGCACAGTGCTGTTGCAGCAGGATGCCAGGTGGGCTACGATCTCCTGTCTGAAGCAGTTTGACCAGACACCTCATTTTATTCGGACTGGGGAAAGAACACAGTCCCACAGGACAATTGAGAGGGAAATCATCATTGATAGCTGCAGCACCAAGTTCTGCAATGACAACTTACTAAACAATCACTGGCAGACTCTCTGAGCAAGACAAACATGAAACAATCGACATGCTCCTTCCTACTGGCAAAAGAGAAGCAGCATGGATGAGAACAAAATCTTGAGTTCTCTGTGGGTTTCTGTGATTGGATAAGAGGCTTTGATCTGTGAGCTGACCTGGACTTCATATCCTTTTGGAAAGGCTGAAATGTCCGAGAGTCTGTTGGTTTAGGGGCAGCTCTACAATGAAATACCCGGCAGAGGAAAGGGCAGCAGAGCCTTAGCTGACCTCTTTCTTGGGACAAGCATTGTTGAAAAAAGGACATGTGGCAAAACACATCCTTTTGTGTTTGTGCTGCATTACACAGCTGTGCTGGACAGGGAAATCCATTACCTTTTATCCCAGGAAGCATTTCAACTACAGGAAGGTTTGCTTAATCTCAGCAGACTCCATGATAGATCTAAAGTTGCCAAGTAGACTGTGCAGTACCTCTTGTATTCTTACGATTCTGCACTGGTGTGCACTTGATCATGATCAAGATTTTTACCTGTGGAATGATCTGTTGCATCTACAACCGGCTTTACATTAATCATTCATTTCACCAATAAAAAAATAGAAATGCTAACAAAAACAGTAACAAGGGTTGTGTATTAACATGCTTCTGGAGGAGTGTATTGCCCCTTCTCTACTGCAAAACAAAAAATTGCTTTCATTAATGAATATACTAAAATCAGAAGTACTTTGAAAAACATGCCATTGCCAACAACATTAATGCTGTGAATTGGCTGTTATGAAACAACTGTACTGACTCATGGACATCTTTGTAGCTACTAAGTTACAGGCTGTCTATGATGATCCAAATTCAAGTAGATGGTGCACAAATGACAAGGTGGCTCACATCTGGTGAGCTGGAGTGTACCCCTAGACAATTTGATTGTCAAGGAAAAAAGATTCAAGGCATACTCAAAAGTTAGAAGCGACAGGGTAAAACATATTGGCTAATCCTTTGACTTCTGAGCTGTAAAGTATACAACAATGGACCATGGCTGTGAGTGTTAAAGCTTGCTTGAACAGAAACAAAGCAGTCTTAAGCAGGAAAGGCAGAAGGGGCAGCAACCACGGGAACAGCTTCCAGTTTTGGGAGTAGTCCCAGTTGTGGGATTAAAGGTACTCCCCACGTGCAGACACATTCACCCAGTTGCCCTGTCTTTCTACCAGCGTGGTGTCACCATTTGCAGCTAAACAGGACTCACAACAGTGGTGACCAATTTACGTACCACCCCTGTGAGAGAAGAGCTCATTCTCTTTACAACAGATTTGGAGTGATGGGCCACAAATGTGAGGCAAGGCCCAGTGACCTTTTCTCAAAACCACTGTCACTGTGGCGTTGGCTACAAACTGCCATGTAGAGTACCAGTGGCAGTCCAGGCTGAGCTCTTCACGGTTAATACCACACCAGCATCTCCAGCTGAATGGGATTACCAAGGAAGGTATTAGAGAGGAAAATATGGCTGATTCAGAGGCCTTCCACTTGCACAGACAATTAAAAGGGTTAAGGACTCCACCTCTCTCCAGAAGCATAATTTGTTCTAGACAATTTCAGAGGCATTTTGTGTATTGACTTTGGATTTCTGTTTTAAAATCACACGGCACTTAGAGAGGTCAAAGCAGTTTCTTTTATTGTCTGTTCATTCTTTTATTTCAAAGAAATTACTTGACTGCTTTATGCTTGCTATTGTATATTATGACTGTCCTGCAGACCATGAATGTTTCTTCAGCTGGTTTGTTCACCTGATGTGCCATGAAGTTACTTGTGGAAGATCTGTAAGAATGGTCTCTGCGTGTACAAAAGGCACATTTTGAACCTAGCATCTGGTGCTGTGACCTGTGGAGAAGGAAAAGAACAGCTCACCTTAAACCACCCTTCAAAATTTTAGCAGCAAGTTCAAATCCTTTTCTGGTAGCATCTGACTGCAGTCTAAATATCCCAACACTTGAATTTAAAAAGCAACAGAAACCTTGTCTGTCTTCTCTGTTCAACCCCTCTTTCCCCAACGCACCTTTCTTCAGCTCTGTAATTCTTCTCTATACCGATCTTCTGAGTATTGCTTTTGAAATTAATTTGTATTCCCACAATATGCTCACTCATGTTTTTGTTCTACTGATGTGCTGTGCAGATTGTGACTGTATCTGAGTTCCCTGAGTTAGTTTGCTCTAGGATGAAAAACTGTGCTCTGTGAAACACTGTGTCTGTCGTCTTCTACGATGCAGGCTGTAAGTGGCACTAGGCAATGGCATAGAAGTTTTTGCAGAATAATCTATTTCAATATTATTAAATTTGGCAACTAACATTTGAAGGATGTGCTCTTTCTCAAGTTCCTTGATAGCAGAAGTTTCTCCGTTCCTCAGCAAGAGCTATGGATTCTGGTGGGAAGACAAGCTAGTGATATTGGTAGTGCAGCCAACAACAGGAGAGAGAAAAGTTGCAATAAGTATAGTGTGGGTGTATCACAGCAAGCAGCCCTGCATATACTGATCTTACAAAATTTTTTGAGTTCACAGAATGGTGACTCTGAGAGGGATCTGGCCTGTCAGTACTCATTGCAGAGGAATAATAAGGAAATTAACTCAAAATGCTTTAGACATTCTGCAAGACTGAATTTCTTACATTTTTGTTTTATTTTCACTAGTCATGCTGCATTATTTGCTGTGATAACCAAATCATACTTACTATTCAAGTTCCAATGAACAGCTTTTATAATTATTTTTGCTTCCACAATTCCACAATGCTCCTTCCTTTTCTGCAAGGTTTCACATGCTACAATGAATGAATCTTCCATTTTGGAGATTTTAGGGTAAAAACCTGTCATTCAGGCATTTTTATTTTTTTTTTAAAGAATAGACCTATTCCAAGTAAAAGTGCATGTCTGACATTGAGCTCCATCCATCACTTTATTTGGTAAACACAGAATGGGTAGTGTGGGGCGTGTCACAAAATTACACAAGATATATTTCAAGGAGTTCGGCAAGTCTGCCCCAAGTACAGCTGAGAAGCTGTACTATTACCTTCACAGGTGAACCTGATAAGGTAAGCATTTCTTTCAATTATGATTTAAATTCTAATCTGCAATTTAAAAAAAATCTCTCTTACAGAACTTACAAAAAGATTGATGAAACCTCATGTTTGTGACCTTCAATATCAGTTGAAAAAACAAATTATTAAAAGATGACTTTTGAAGGAACCGCATCTTACCTTCATATGTGTGTTCTGCATTATAATACTATTTCACCTTCCTCTGTGCATAAAGTCAAAGTCTTTGTTTGAAGGAACTAAAGCTTTGTTTATTAACTCTTTTACATTGAAAAGCTGGTGATATGTTATGACATCCTTTCTTCCTTCTTCCTCTATCCCTTTAATTTTTCATTTAGAATTAACAGACAAAATTGAATTTATTTAAATTCAAGAGGATGCAACTAAAGCTCAGTTGCAGGGTTTATGGAAGATACTTTCTGAATGAAATCTAGGAATGAAACATGTTCAGGTGACCCCAGCATACTGAAGCTCTGTGTCATCTTTAATAGTTACATTTTGTAAGATCAAAAAAAGAAAAGAAAAAAGTACTTGCATCATGAATATGTTTCTTCACCAAGACCATAAATGGAGCTTAAAGCCTAAAATATAACAGCTAGCAGAGTTGGTAAATAATCAAAAAATCTACCTTGTACCACTTATGTAAGTGGTGCAATTTAGAGAGAGATTGAGCATCCATTCTAGCACGGAAACAGCTAGATGCACTGTTGTTCAAATTATTCTGCATTAAGAGATGACTGTCACATGAATGCCTTGATTCCGTAGGAACTGTGATACATATGGCAGAGTAGCCTGAATTTTGTTCTCTAGCAGCCACAGAGGGAAACAAATTACAGTTTGCACTCCTTGAAGAGTCACAAGAGCTCTGTGGATGCAAACAGGGAAAATCCATGCTAGCAGGTTCTCTCTGCTTGTGTCAACATGTGGGAAGTTATATATAAACACTATACTGCTGCATTAGACTTCACAGTACTGTATTTTCTACTCTGTGTTGTCTTCTTTACTAAAAAATCCTTCCCTTCAGTGTTAGATGAAATGCTAGATGCTGAAATGACTGGGAAAAACCCCCCACCTTATGATTTTGCTTCAGGCTTACACATTGTATACTGGAATTAACTGTAGTTTGGATCATAGAGGGCTGACCTGTCAACTGATCTTAAAAGCAATGTTAAAAACTATAGTAAAGAACCTATTTTGGAGTCTCAGAATAATTAAGATTCTGAGAACAGATCTATGTGTATTTTTTTTTCCTTGAGAGATGACAAAAGACTGTTAGTGAGCTACTTTCAAGGTATTTAATACTCTTTAAACCATTTTCAACAATATGATATACATGTACAGAGAAGGAGAATGCAAGTTTCAAGTAAAAGAATCACCAGTCTATGCATAACTGGTAGCTCTCCAACCCTGTGGTTGCTCATGAATCCAAAAGCATGTCTGCCTTTCAAATCCACAACACTGGATTCTGTTTGCTGAAAAAACCCCTGTGCACCAAGTTCACGGGTTCAAGCGCACTAACTTTCTTGCATGACAATTAATACATTTCATCATAATAAATCAGACTTTTTCTGTTTGCTTTAGACAACACCGATTTCGCAATGGGCTCCATCAGTGCAGCAAATGCGGAATTTTGTTTTGATGTATTCAAAGAGCTGAAAGTCCACCATGCCAATGACAACATCTTCTATTCCCCCCTGAGCATCATTTCAGCCCTGGCTATGGTCTATCTGGGAGCAAGAGGGAACACTCAATCTCAGATGGAGAAGGTAAGTTACTCACATGGGTGTAAAGTGACCTCTACTTGTTCTTGTTGTTCCTTCTAAGTAACGTCACTGAAATATATTATCCTCTGATGAGTTTCTCACCTGTTTTAATGCACCAGAAATAAGCCGAAGTCACAAAATGAAGAACCGGTTTGAGAATTATTTAGAGAAAATACCAAAGATGTATATTTTCACTATAAAGGGCAGTTAGTTTTGACTTAGGAAAAAAAAAGAATCTCAAGGATGATAACAAAATGGATTACTAGTCAGCAAATCTTATTCCATGATTTTTTTTCTTTCTTATATCTTCCAGATAACGTGATCAGATCTATCTTTTTTAATATATAAAAAAGACAAATCACAGGAAGAGAGGAAAGATAATATTATTAGCAGTACATAATATGTAACTCAGTTAATTTCTAGACATTCACTAGAAAAAATATCATCTAAGCAAAGAATGGTATTTATAGTTTCTCAGAAGGCCACAGAGGGCATAAACCAGTTGCAAGCTCACTTGTAAATTTTTAGTTAGCACCTTTTTTTTTCTGAGCCAACAGCTTTACCTCAGGCATCGTGTGTAAATCTCAAATTCAAATACTTTTTGGTCACGCTTGTCACTTCTACCACTGGCATTTTCTCTTGCAGGTTCTTCACTTTGATAACGTTACAGGATTTGGAGACGCTACTGACTCCCAGGTAGAGAAATAACTTGATCTCCCTTTCTGTCCCATTTTCTCCTGAGAACAAAACTAGAACTATTTTGCCTCTCCTCCTGTCAGTTTCAGATCCTGTCAAAAACTATGGTAAAGCTCTCAAACCAAGGAGATCAGTGGAGGGAGGGAAGGAGGGTGTAACTCACCTGTTTGTTAAAAACAAGGGAAAGAAGGCAGGTTGCACATCTTGCACCAGAACAAGTGACAGTGCAGGCCAGGATGCTTTGGGCACTGTGGTGCCTTCCTGGGCAAGTGCTGCTGGCATCAGCATGTGAAAGAGTCTCAGCACCTGCGGCCAGGGTACAGCAATCAGACTTGCAGCTGAGAGACTCCAAAGCAGGGCAGCGAGATGCTGGGTAGAGAAGAGCCCAGAAGTCTCAATGACAGGAAAACAACTGCAGTCTCTTCGGGGGACTTACCTTGAGAAGGATGAACTTGTCAGTTCAATGCACCGTCACCACAGCACCTGCTGTCCCAAAAGTGGGGGAGTGGTGACAGTCTGTGGGGGAGGACTCCACTGCAGCACGACTCTTACTGATAGGGACAATCTCTTAGGGTCTTATTTCCTAGATAAGAAGAAGCTAATGCAACGTATCTTCTTGTTTTCATGTCATCATCTCAGTGTGGCACTTCTGAATACATCCACAACTCATTCAAGGATTTTGTCTCAGACATCACCATGCCAAATGCTACATACTCACTCAAGATCGCTGACAGACTCTATATCGAAAAAACATACCCCGTTCTTCCGGTGAGTTGTGCTGTGACCTGACTTCAGCGAGGTTCCCCATAAAGGCCCCTGGGACTCGACTCTAGAGTGCACCACCAACAGTAGCCCACTGTTGATGAAGAGGTGCTTGTAATGCATGTGGGGAATTGGTTCAGAACGAGTTTGAACCTTCCTGTGTCTGTTAGGTGGAGGCCAGGCAAAAAAGTAATGGCATAAAATATGCACTTGTTGCAAGTCACAGGGAGTAATCAAGATTACCGTTAATTTGCTATAAAATTGCTTTTAATGAAAAATGTTACTTTTAAGGGAAATTAAATACATTTTATGATGTGAAAGCATGATGGCGGAAATTGTCAAATTTGGATTTTTTCAAAGCCAAATGTCAAATATTCCCAGTGAAGGAAAGCTTTGGTTTTGAAATCTAAGAATGTGAGAACACAGTATTCAAAATAGAAAGTGGGCACAAAGAGAAGGAAGCAAACATTGTCTGTCCTTAAAAATGTTTGTTAAACCAGAAGTGTTTTGTTAAAACAAAGAAAATGTTTCAAAATTTTAACTTAGAGTCCTTCCTGAAAAAAAGCGCCAGACCTAAATATGTGAGATAGTCTTTCTTGTCCAGCTTTAAGATTCAGTTACAGGAAGACAGCTGTGACAGACATGTTCAAACACAGGGGTAGAAGTTCACTATTCTTCATTTCACAGTCTTGTATTTCACATCCGTACATTTTCAAGTTCTCATTAATTTGAGAACTGCAATCCTTTTGCTTACAGGAATATTTAAAGTGTGCAAAGAAATTCTACAAAGCAGGGCTGGAAGAAGTTAACTTCAAAACAGCTACAGAGGAAGCGAGACAGCTCATTAATTCCTGGGTGCAGAAAGAGACAAATGGTAAGGACTGAAAAATGGGTAGCAGGTATTTTCCCCTACCTACCATAATCTACCTTGTTTTCCTCTCCTCATAGAGGAGAAGGTGGGTCAAGCCAGAGCAGGTTGCTTATTGCTATGAAAACAAAACTCCACAAAGCAGTACCCGTCACCCCCATGCCCTTCACAGCAGGCATTTCTGCACACCAGGAGAGGTCTATCGTACCACTCTCTGCTTCTTTCTTAAAGGACAGATTCAAGATTTCCTTGTGTCAGGTTCTGTTGATCTCGATACTGCGCTGGTCCTTGTGAATGCCATTTACTTCAAAGGGATATGGAAGACAGCGTTTAATGAAGAACACACTCGGGAAGTGCCCTTCAACGTGACAGAGGTAGGAGAGCATGGAGGTAGGAGGGCACAGATGCAAGTCCTGACCAGGATGGCTGTCGGGTCACGCAGTCAGCAGTCCAGGTGTTACACACACAACCTGTTGCTGTCACAGATCAGGTAATTTAGCTGAGCCCCTCACTCAGTGCCTGGGCCTAAAGCCAAGGCATATTTGAAAGCGCTGTTTCTGACCAAGCTGCAAGGACACACCAGCAAGCAAGAGAGGAAAACAGGGACACAGCCCTTCTTCAAAGGCAACATGCTTGAAGATTGAGTCCTCTCCCTTTCAAAGGGCTTGTACATTTGCCTGCTTGGAGAAAAAATTGCTCCCTGGTCACAGTGTCTCATGCTTCTGTTTTTGCAGCAAGAAAGCAGACCTGTGCAAATGATGTGTCAAAACAGCACCTTCAAAGTGGCAGCGCTGGCTGCAGAGAAAATGAAGATCCTGGAGCTTCCGTACGCCAGTGGGCAGCTGAGCATGTTGGTGCTGTTGCCTGATGACATCTCTGGCCTGGAGCAGGTATGGCCCTGGCAGGGGAAGCAGCAGAGGTACCACTTCAGTGGGACTTGGTAACTGCCAGGGCTTTTGCTGTGCACTGACATCCCGGCTGCCCACAGCGTGGCGGTGCTGGGCAGGCAGGGGAGCACAACAGCCCCATGTCATAGAATGAAGGTACAGGAGTGTAGTGCTGCTGTAGCCCTGCAGAAGAGGATGATGATATATACACCGATCTCCATCAGGTACTAGAAACAGATATGCTAGCAGGGCTTTTTTTTCATTTCGAGTGATTTCAGTCTTCCAGGACAGCACTCAACAGTTTGCTAAACAAGAAATTTTATCCATGGCAAATTAAAAAAGGAACTCAGGAGTAAAGTATTCCAAAAGCTGACTAAAAGGAACATGGGAAAAGTAGCATTAGAAAGGAACTAAGATGAGGGAAGAGATCAATAAAATATGTTCCAGTAGGAGCATATTTTCAAGAACTGTATTTTCACAAAAAAAATCCTTGATCTGACAAAGAAATTTTCAGATGACAAAGTTTTGGAGGACTTCATCAAGACAGATGAGATATAGGCTGTAGTCAGCAGGAAGCCTACAAGATAAACAAATACATTTAAGATTAAGTATCAGTTATACTGTGTACACAAAGTAAATGGAAAGAAATATTAACAAGTGGTATAAACACAGCCATTAAGGCCATTGCACTCTTGTCTCAGGCATTTTATTCCCTGCCTCTCTTTGCAGCTTGAGAACAAAATCAGCTTTGAAAAACTTACAGAGTGGACCAGTCCAAACGTGATGGAAAAGAAGAGAGTGAAAGTGTACCTCCCACGCATGAAGATTGAGGAAAAATATAACCTCACATCTATCTTAAAGGCCTTGGGTATGACTGACCTGTTCAGTCCTTCGGCCAATCTCTCTGGCATCTCTTCATCAGAGACTCTGAAGATGTCTGAGGCCATGCATGAGGCATATATGGAAGTCAATGAAGAGGGCACTGAGACAGCAGGCTCAGCAGAGGTGATGGGAGACATCAAACATTCCTCTGAATTTGAAGAGTTTAGGGCTGACCACCCTTTCCTTTTCTTGATCAAACACAACCCAACCAACATCATTCTCTTCTTTGGTAAATATTGTTCCCCCTAAGGAGAAAAAGAGCTGGAAATAATGCTTGCCTTCCCCTCAGAAACTCCCCTTACTGTAGTACTGTAGTATAATCTCATGTCTTCAGTATTTTCTCCAAGTGGAAAGCCTTCAATATCTAGGGAGATATTCTTGAAGAAGCATGTGACTTTTCAGATCTTTGGGTACAGTTATTTCTGCTCACACAACTTGTATTCAGGACATATTCAGAATTGAATGAGAATTTCAGGATCTAGCTTAGGATTACTCCCCATTGTCCCTGAATAACTTGAGAGACAGGGCCAGTGTTGTGATTTTTGTGAGAAATCCCGCCACTGCTAGTGAGAATCTGGTTTCTCTATAGGTGTCCTATGAAATAAACAGATTTCAAAACAATCTGTATAATCCTTTCAGCTGAACTTGCTGGGCCACCATCCTTGAACTGATGCCTGGACAACTTGCAGATAAAATTCTAAACTTCAGCAAAGCATTCTTCTTCCAGGAATGCATTTGGGCTTCTTTGTTCTGCACATACTATAAGGCTGTGTCTCTTGTTCTGAAGGAGCATAAAGAAAGTCTAACATTTCTTCATAAATCTTCACGTCCAAATACAACATCTTCCTGACTGATATAATTTCCCATCTTCATTTCAGTGACATGTCATTGATTTTGTGAATGTTAATTCATGGTTCTTCTATTTATTCTAATAAAAGCATTGCAAACTAAACACGTTATTACCTATTCCGAGTTACCGCACAACACAACCTGGAACGTGATACAGTGGGTAGTGATTATTGACAGAAGTGGTTTGGACTAGCATTTTGATCCTCTTTTCAAAACCAGAATGTACCCATACATGAAGTCACTAAACAGCTTAAGAATGTTTTTGTAAATTTCGAGCTTAAGTGACGTAAACCCTACAGCTCCTATTATTACCTTGACCTTATCTCCCTATAGCATATCAAATAACTAAATTCTTTGAATTTGTCACTGCATTTCCAGATAATTTTAAAAGATTTCCTCCAAGTGTCATCAGTAAATATATCTAGCTGATGCCTAAGAGATACAGCTTCAAAAACATGAGAAGAGCGTTTGTCTTCAAAGATGGACTGCCTCAGCTCTCTCACACCCATAAGAATCCTACAAGCAAATCTTTCTTGCTGGCTCTTGATGTGATAATCCTCTAGAGATGTTGTTTCCTATTTCACAGTCTTTGGAGGGAAGGTTCTTGAGGTTACAGTTTATCCAATTAAAAAGATTATTGATGTTAATTGCTGAGTTAAGCAATCTCGCTTCTGCTGGGATACATACGCAGAACTGTAAATTACATTATCAGTACTTTAAAAGTGTATATAAAAGGAGACACATGGTGGTATTTGGAGCTGCCTCAGCCATTTATAAAGTCAGCATTAAATATAACTTGAATTGATGATGCTGGCAGCAGGGAAACACGTTTACATAGCTGCTATGAAGTCTATGGGAGAACTGCAAATACGAGTCTTCCCAAGACAGTCATAGAGGATTAGCTATGGTTAACACAAGTATTCAAGCAAAAAAGTATTTCAAGAGATATGACATTTCAAGGTTTACTGTGCACATTATGTTCTGCTTCCCTTATAGCCAAAAGCAGTTGACAGACTTGTGCTACAACTAAAAGAAAAAAAAAAAAAGAAAAAAATCTGGATTTGTAAAATATTGTCCTAAGAGGCAGAGTGTGTAATGTTACTAAACAATTATAAAACTGTTATTAAACCAAAATAAGCATGTCCGTCACTCTGCACTTTCTAGGTACAATGAAAATAAAATTATCAACATTTATTATGGAAGTATTTATTACATAACATGAAGAAAAAATTAGCTATTCTCTTGTTTAATTGTGCTTCTGCTTGACAATTATTTTAAAGCAAAGAAATGAAGAAAATCAAGGCTGCAATGGTAAGTGGCTTCCTAAAACTACACACGAGAGATATTTTTAAGGCACAAAGTCCACCTAATGTCCTCACTGTAAAACAAGCACTTGTCTCTTGTTTTAAACTGGTCCATTAGGTGTCACTAGGGATATGAAATGATGTTTATCAGTCTTCTGAAGGATAGACATCTGTTGAAAACTAGGTTTGGGAGCATAATGTAGATTCCAATTTTGTTCTTTCTTTAATTTTTGTGCAAGCAGATGATTTTGATTGAGACACTGAAAATATAGACCACTGGCACTGTGTTTGGAACTCAGTACTTTTTTTTTAAAAAAGAAATATTGCTGAAAGTCCACGGGCATTTTAAGATGTCTGTGCCCTCAATGAAAAAATAATATCACAGTCAAATACTGTAGAAGGGGTATAACTATTTGTTTTATGAAGGAGAAAACCTCTGTAGAGGCTAAAATGAGAAGTAAAAGTGCAGACTCAATAAAGTTGAATAAAATCTATACCTCCTTATATGAACAGTTGGGCCAGAACCGTGCTTGTGCATTGCTGGTCTGGGCCAGCAGGACCTGCTGCAAGGGATCTGCCATGGTGCATGTGGTGGCTGCAGCCCCCATGGGAAGCAATTCTGCAAAGAGCAGCAGGGAGGGTGTTATAAAGGGACGAGTGGAGAGCAGCCATGAGGGGATCAAACGCTGTCTGCTGCTTCTGAGCTCCGAAGCCCAGCAAGAGTTTAAAAACATGAATCCCAGTTCCCATGAAGTCTGGGTATTGTCAAATAGTACTTTTTATTCCCTGGTAGCATGACTGAAGTTGGTATGTCAAGAAATTGCTGTCTGTGCGTCTGTTATGCTCCATTTTCGCTACGTGCTGTGTTGTTTTGGATACACAGTACTGCAAAGGGTCAACATAAACAGCCACATGCAATCACATTCTTTTTAGTGTTGCATAGGACAGCCTTAGAAGTGCTCTGTGGACTACGTGTGCCTTTCCTTCTCATGTCATTTGGGGAATGGTTGGAGCTGACATATCTTCTCTGCCCTTTGAAGATTATAATTGTTGGAGACCATCCCACACTTCTCCGCACGTTTGACTTGCAAGAAACGCCTACCTTCTCCTAAGCAAACCAAACCCATGGCTGAAGGCACAAGACTTTGCAGGCAGTATGGTCACCAGAGGAACGGCACTCAGAGAACTGCCTGGACTCCTGGGGGAAAGCTGTCCTGGTCTCCCAAATCATACACGAGAAAGCACAGCATGCTGAATCAATCCGAAAGCTACATACCGGCTGGGAAGAGCTCGACATGGAGCAGTGGTTCAGTTTTCTGTTTCTTGTAGCTATTGAGCTAAGACTCTTCCATTTGGAACAGAGACAGCAGAGATGGGATCGTCAAGGTGCAGCAGGGGTGAGGCTGCTTGGCAAGGGATGTGGACCCAGGGCAGCAGGTGACAGCAAGGCCAGCAAAGCTTCCCCGATAACGCATTCAGTGCTACAGTTCCCAACGCTACTGCCACAGTCCTGTGGCTCCCAAACAAGTCTGTAGCGATGAGGTAGGTGAAGTATCAAACCTGGACATTAAGTCCACATGTCAGGGTCTGTAGCGGGCCTAACTTGAAGAGTGTTATACATTCAGGAGTTCGTGACCCTCATGAAAGTTGACCTGATCAGGCACAGGCACGTGATGTGCTATGTTACACTGCACATATCGCTTGGCCTCCAGGCCTGTGCTGTGTCACATAGCTGCAGGATAAACTTAGCAGTCTTATCATAACGGAGGATCTTGTAAATGGTCCTGAACTAGTGATGATGCTGCTGTCACATCCTTGTCTTTAGCTTGAAGTAAAGCTGCATGTTTCTATATAAATATACTTTTCTTTGACAGTAGAAATGATAAACAGAGTTGCTTACTTCTAAGAACATATGTACAACAGCTTTAAAGATCACACCACCAGTGAACCTCTGCATGCATGGGATATGCAGAGTGTGCTGCATGCTGAAGGAAGACCCATCCAATGCTGCACAGCTTGGGGTTCCCATCATCTGAAGGGACATGAAATTATCTCTGCTATCTCCTTTTTGCCTCTCATGTTATCTCCAAGAAATTGCATTTTAATCAGTTTCTTACTGATGTCCAAAACAAACACTTGCAGTGACGCATTACAAGGTCCAGCTCGCTCAGGATTATGGCTAGGCACGGGCATGCAAGGTAGGAAGGACCATAATCAAGACACTCAGTTTAAATGCTTTTCTCAAGTGAGGGGAACGTAGACCCCCATGGAGGTATCTCACTCCTCTATCACAAACAGTGCTCTGATTCAAGGCTAGACAGTTGCTTCAGATGTGCCTGAGCCCAGGTAGCCAAGCTCCTAGGACAGGAACTGTGTTCTCAAGAGCACAGGTTTCTGAAGTCCTGGGTGATATGGAGACAATGACAGAGACTGACTATGCAGTACCTCTTCTGACACAGGAACTTAAGGGTATTAAAAGAAGTTAGTATAAATAAGTATTTGTAGTGTTTTAAGTATTTGTAGACATGTTCTCATAAACGTCTACAAATAATGAAAGGGAGGGTGCCAGGAGGAGGGAGCCAGTCTTTTTTCAGTGGTGCCCAGGGATAGGACAAGGGGCAATGGGTATAAAACCAAGTATAGGAAGTTCCGTCTCAACATGAGGAAGAACTTCTTTTCTTTGAGGGTGGCAGAGCACTGGAACAGGCTGCCCAGAGAGGTGGTGGAATCTCTGACTCCGGAGACATTCAGAACCCACCTGGACACCATCCTGTGCAACCTGCTGTAGGCGAACCTGCTCTGGTTCTAGATGATCTCTAGAGGTCCCTCCCCTAGAGGTCCCAACATTCTGTGATTCTGTGACAGCAGTTAAAAAAACCCACATAGAGGTAGCTGACAACAAACAGGTAGCTGAATGATGGACCTCATGGTCAAAGGATGCTGTAATGATAAAACTTTACATGATTTTAAAGACCTCTTGCATTGCCTGCTGCTTCATGAAAGGGACTGGGAAGTACTGTGTAACAAGAAAGCTGAAACTAGGAAGGACAGTTTTTGGACTGAAGTTGACTGTGGGGCAGGGGGATGAAAGGATGAAGTGTTTCACAGTTTGTTACATTGGTTTTTGTCAATGCCTGAATCAACAACAAAAAATTTATGTTAATAAGGAAGAAAGGACGTGAAACTCCCCAAGTCAAGACTGTTGCCCACAACAGAAGCCCATTTCAGCTGAGCCTTGGCACTTCAGTCCCTGCCTGAAGTACACTGTAGGTGCCTACATCCATGCCTGCCTCCTCACGGACCTCAGACCCAAGCCTTGCAGATTTGTCTCCAGGGTCATCACTTTTGCTCATGAGCGGGTGATGGGGCTCTGAGTGCACTAATGAGCCTTTAATGGTCCTGACTAGCCACACCTGCAGCCTCTACCCACACCTATGGGCCCAGGAGCTCTCAGCTATGCCCTGGGTCTTCAGTCCCTCTCTGTGCTACATCAGAGGTGTACCAGGCTCCAGTTTAAACACAGCTGTGCCCATGCCTGGCCAAGGACTCCTAGTGTGACCTTGGCCCTGCCTTGTGATCACTGGACCCGAGCCTAGCTCTGACATGTGAATTGAGTTTGTGGTTTGTCTTTGGACCTGCCTTATAGCCATGACATTGCCTTGTGATCCGGACTCTTGGTTGGAGCTGTCTGTGATCTCTGGGCCTGTTCTGCTCAGATCCTGTGGGACTAGTGAGGCTCCTGCCCGGCTAGCTGTGGGATCCCCCTTGCCTCCTAGTCTTTCCTGGGGGATAAGCTGGCCCTTGCTTCTTCCTGACAGTGAGCTCAGGCTTCCTTGAGCCTTCTGCCGAGCACCGAGGAGCCCGGTCTCTGGTCACACAGGGCTTTGTCCTTACAAAACTTCCCAATCTCCCCACAGCACTTACCCATTAATCAGACCCAGGCTCCCCTTCCACCCAGCCAGACCTTCCTTCTCCCCCACTTCTGGCCAACCAGCCTCCGGGGCCTATTGGGGTGACCTGAGCCCCTCGCTCAGCCTCAGGCCTCTTATGCCGTGTCCCTTTCCAGCCCTCTGTGTCCCCTGAAGCAGCCTGCTGACACCCCACGGACACTGAGCCACTCAGGCCGTGTGGTGTGGTGCCAGTTGGTGAGGCCATTGCCCACCCTGGGTTGACCCTTGGCCTGCCTGACTCACTGTCCTCATGGAGAGGCCCTGCTCAGGCTGCTCCTGGTAGTCCAGCTAATTTTCCACCCACATTATCTGCTTTCTCAGTCTACATCTCTCTTATCTGGCTACAAGGATACTCTCAGAGATTATGATGAAGATTATGCTTGACTAAAGTCAAGGTGTACAACATCCTCTGCACTCCCCTTGTTTATATTACAAGCCATCCCATCCTGGAAGAAAACAAGGTTAGTCAGGAGAGATTTGCCCTTGGCAAATCCATGCTGGCTTTTCCCATCACCTTTATTCCTTCATGTGTCTTGAAATGCTCCCAGGAGGCTTTGCTTCACAGCCTTCTGTCGTGATTCGAGCTCGATTACAATTGTACATCAAGGAGTTAGTGACCCACACAGCAGCTGACACAAGAAGGCGCAGGACTGTGCAGTGCCGAGCGTCCAGGTTGGCTTCTCATCCTGTGCTGTGCTGCATGTACCCCTGGCCAGCAGGGTAATGCCTGCATGCCAGTCAGAAGGGAAGAACCTGTAGATAGCTCCCACCTGGCATGGGTGATTGCACCACCCATGTCTTTGTATTTATTGTAAAGTGAAGCAGTATGTTTTCATGTGAATATCCTTTTGTTTCACGGTAGAAATGAATAGAATTTTTTTCTTTAGAAAACCTGGTAAGAGCTTTAAAGATCAAAGTGTTAACGAACATCTATCTCCCTGGATGGGACCTGCACTTCATGCCGTGCCTTGGCTGGTGGTATGTCCAGTGCTGCACAACTTGGGGTTCCCTGCATCTGAGGGAATGTAAGATTATCTGTACCACTCTCTTTTTCCTTTTAATGCTAGCTACAATAAATGTTATCTGAAGCAATATCTTACGGAGTCTAAGTGCCTTCCTTAACACAGATCATAACAAAGACTAGCCCTAGTGCCTTGCAGCAGTGCACTACACCTTTTCAATGACTGCAGAGACCTGTAGTCTCCTGAATTCTCCTCCTTTCCCTTTCTGAAAATTGGTCACTTTTTCAAATCATCAGGAACCTTCTGCAATCACCCTGATTTTTCCTTAGTCTTCTTTTTGCTGTTCTACCTAAATAAGATTTTCTTACTGTCCTTCATATCCCTTGTCAGTTTTCCCTCCAGCAGAATTTTAATTTTCCAGATTCCATCACTGCATGCATGGGGAAAAGCTTCGGTACTCCTGCCAGGTGGCTTGTCCTTGCTTCTACCTCTTGTGCGCTTTCTTTTTTGATTTGAGCTCAGTCAGAAGGAAGGCACCTTCCTAATCAGAGACAGCACATATATTGCTTCACCAGCAGGATATGTGGCATATATGGAAGCAAGCAAGAGGCTTTGCGTGTAGGTGAGGCTAAAACTCATTCAATCATGGTGAGGAAGACCTTCAGGTTCTGGGCCAGATACTCCCACCCAACCCGTTACTGGCCTGTGGGATGTGGTCACTCAAAGTTATGCCATGAAAACAACATCAACCTATGTCAGATCAAATACTCATGGGGGAACATTAAGAAAACATCAGCTGTACAATAAAGGCTGAGCCCATGCCAGGAAAAAATGAATGTAAGACCTGATATGGGATATCCCAATGATAATCAAGCAATGACAAAAGCCCCTGTCATGATCAGTGACAGAGCAAAGCAGCATTGCAGGCAACAACATCTCTTCAGAATGGCACAGCGCTGCTGCAGAAAGGTGCCAGGTGGGCTACGATCTCCTCTTTGGAGCAGCTTGACCAGACACCTCATTTTCTTCAACCTGGGGAAAAAACACTGTCCCACAGAACAAGTGAGAGAGAAACGGTCACTGAGAGCTACAGCACCAAGGTCTGGAATGACAACCAGTTAGACAGTCAGCTGCAGTTACTCTAGGTAAAATGATTTCTCTCTCTGTGAATGGTTGCTTCTGACCCTCATGGAAAGGCAGCTTCCAGATTCACAATGTGGAACTAAGACAAACACAAAACCATTAACATGCTCCTTCCTCCTGGCAAAAGAGCAGGAACAAGGAGGAAAACAAAATCTCAAGTTCTGTGTAGGTTTTTGTGATTGGATGAGAGGCTGGCTTTGGTCTGTGAGCTGACCTGGACTTCATATCCTTTTGGATAAAAAGTGCCTTTGATAGGGTCAGGTGTCCAAGGCTTAGGTACTCAAGAGTCTGTTGGTTTAGGGACAGCTCCACAATGAAATACCTAGTAGAGGAAAGGGCAGCAGAGCCTTAGCTGACCTCTTTCTTGGGACAAGCATTGTCAAACAAGGATGTGCGACACAATTGTTTGTACTGCTTTGCACAGCTCTGCCAGTCGTCCTTCCAGCCTTCCAACTGCAGGAAGATTTGCTTACTCTCTCTAGACCCTGTGTCAAGCAGACTATACAAGACCTTTTGTGTGTTGATGCTGTGCTGGTGGCCAGCCCTCATCCAGATCTTCATTGGCTTTTGTATAACTCATGAAACAAAGCTCTGCATCAAACACATACAAAACCGTTGTGCAGGTCTAGAAACAGGACACTACACAGCAGTCAAATTCACCAGGTATAAAAAACACCTCTGGGATCATTTTTATTCTATATTTGCAATGTGATGGTGTGAAAAAATGATCACTGACAATGATGCAGCTGCTTTCTGGATATGTTTGTAGGTGCTAAAATACAGACCATATGTTGTGAGCTGGGCCTGTGACACAGGTCTGGACAATTATGTAACTCATGTATGATAAACCACGTTAAGGGAAGAGCTATTTAGGAGAGAGGCTTGAGGGACACTTGAAAGGCAGATTTGGCTGAGCTAAATATATTGGCCAAGTTCTATATGCAACAATGGAAGACCATTGCGGTAGAAACAGAAATAAACACCTGTGAACATAAAGTGGCCCTGAACAAAAAAAGGGATAAAGAGTGCAAATAGTTTCATAGATCTGAGGTTTACTATAAACTGTCTGAGAAAACACCTTACTAAATATAAACACATAGATTCATAGAGTCATAGAATATCCTGAGTTGAAAGGGACCCATAAAGATCATCAAGTTCAACTCACTGCTACTCTCAGGACTATCTAAAATTAAATCATATGACTAAGAACATTGTCCACGTACTCCTTGAACATCGATAGGCTTGGTGTCATCACCACTTCCCTGGGGAGCCTGTTCCAGTGACTGACCAACCTCTCAGTGCAGCACCTTTTCTTAATGTCAAGTCTGAACTTCCTCTGATACCGCTTCATTCCATTTCCTTGTGTCCTACCACTGGTCACCAGAGAGAGGAGATCAGCACCTTGTCCTACACTGTTCCCCCCTTGAGGAAGCTGTAGACTGTGATGAGGGCACCCCTCAGCCTTCTCTTCTCCAGGCTGAACGAGCCAAGTGGCCTGGGCCACTCCTTGTAATTTTGCCCTCAAGAGCTTTCACCGTCTTGGTTGCCCTCCTCTGGATGCACTCTCATAGCTGGATGTTCTTCTTGTATTGAGGCCCCCAAAACCACACACAGTACTCGAGGTGGGGCCACACCGGTGCAGTGTAGAGTGGAACCATCACCTCCCTTGACCACCTGGCTATGGTGTGCTTGATGCACCTCAGGATGCCGTTGGCCCTTTTGGCTGCCAGAGCACTTTGTTGATTCTTATTCAACTTGCCATCAACTCAGCCTCCCAGATATCTTTCCTTGGCGCTGCTCTCCAGCCTCTCATCCTCCAATTTTTTCTGAGGGTCCTGGTGGACAGTCGGCTGAACATGAGCCAGCAGTGTGCCCAGGTGGCCAAGAAGGCCAATGGCATCTTGGCCTGTATCAAGAATAGTGTGATGAGCAGGAGCAGGGAAGTGATTATGCCCCTGTACTCAGCACTGGTGAGGCCGCAGCTTGAGTACTGTGTTCAGTTTTGGGCACCGCAGTATAGGAGAGACATTGAGGTGCTGGAGCGTGTCCAGAGAAGGGCAGCGAAGCTGGTGAGGGGTCTGGAGAACAAGTCTTATGAGGAGAGGCTGAGAGAGTTGGGACTGTTTAGCCTGGAGAAGAGAAGGTTGAGGGGAGACCTTATCACTCTCTACAACTACTTGAAAGGAGGTTGTAGCGAGGTGGGGGTCAATCTCTTCTCCCAAGTAACAAGTGACAGGACAAGAGGAAGTGGCCTCAAGTTGTGCCCGGGGAGGTCTAGATTGGATATTAGGAAAAACTTCTTTACCAAAAGGGTTATCAAGCATTGGAACAGGCTGCCCAGGGAGGTGGTGGAATCGCTGTCCCTGGAGGTATTTAAAAGACAGGTAGACATGGTGCTGAGGGACATGGTTTAGGGGTGGTTTTGGCACAGGTTTATGGTTGGACTTGATGATCTTGAAGGTCTCTTCCAACCCAAGTGATTCTATGATTCTATGATTCTAATTTGTCTGTATAACCAGGATTATCCTGTCCTAGGTGGAGAATCCAGCATTTGCTCTTGTTAAATTACATAAAGTTAGTGATTTATAGACTATCTAGATCTCTCCCACTCTGGAGGGAGTTCACAGCTCCTCCTTGAATAGTATCATCAGCTTATGCCCACTTTGGCATGTTCTTTTCAGCCTTTTCATCTTTAGCTTTGAAGGACTCCTGATAACCATTATTTTGTGGACACGAAGCTTAAAAGCAAAGCAAAGTGTGATACACTCCCTGTGACTCTCAGGGTCCAGGCACACCTCCCAGGATTTTATTATATGCCAGATATTCTTCTGGCCACCTAGCACTAGAAAGCACTTCAGCCTTTCCTGATGTCTGTGGTACCACCTCACCTCCTGAGCTACACAAATGAAACGGGGACCAACTCTGCCTGTGGACATAAAAGAGGGAATGTGGGTACTTGTTTAAGTGTTCAGTGCCTTGGTTCACTGCTACACCGAACTGTTGGGGGAGAAACACCATGTTGTTATTCACCACTCTGAAGACAGTTTATGGTGAAGTGTTAATACAAGTATTTACTCATAACATCCAAAGGAGATAACACACTGAACTATATTCATAAAAATCTAAGTAATTAAAAAAAAAACAACCAACAAAAAACAACCCAACCAACCCCCCCCCC
>VZSF01007301.1:1539832-1598808 GCA_013398295.1 Chionis minor
CTTTAATTATATCTGCCAGGGTTATTTTGGAAACCCTTACTGACCTGACCTGGTTTCTGCATAGACAAAATGGCTGACAATTTTGGCCATAGTGGATGACTCGCCCCTTTCCTGTAGTGGAAACTTTCGTAAGACAGAAATTATTCAGGATCCTCCAGCTGACATCTCAGACAAGGACAGGGCTTCTCCCAGAGAGTTTCCATTAAAAAAGCACCATATTTTCCTAGTTTCACAAGGGTTGTTCACAGCTTACAGCTGCTCTCCTTTTGAAAGTAGGGGAGGGTGAGCAAGGAGTTGAACTCCTGAGGTGAGCTAAGCTGCCCAGTCCCCTGGCTGTGACATGGTTTCAGACCAAGACTCTAGAAAGATTGAAATTTTCCTACTAAAACTGCCTCCTTACTGCCTCCCTCTAAGGGTGACCTTCGACCATTCTTCTCAGCTATGGTACCACTGCCTTAATGCTTGAAAGTGTCTAGAAGCATCCCTTTGAGCCTGGATGTCTTCTCCAGTACCGGGCTGGCTCGTAAACTGTTCCTTACCTCAGTGAGAGGCAAAACTGTCCTTCTTTTCCTTGTTATTTCACCAGGATGTTTCAGTGTGGCAGGACCACCTGGTCTACATTGGTCTGTATATCAACAAACAGATGCGAAGAGCTAAGTATATTACATATACAAAACTCGTTACTGGTGTTTGATTGACCAGATTGCGGACAGTTTTGATTACCAACACACTTGGGAAACTCTTTCTCCATCAACATACTAATACGTATTTTATAGGCAGGGATAATGTTTTCTGAGAAATACTTCTACCATCAGAAAAAGCAGACGAGCTTTTTAGGCTTTCTTAAAAGCTGAAACAGAAGCAGTAGGCCTGACTTAAAAAAAAGTGAAAATAATTATTCTGTGCTTAAGTATAGATACTTATCTGTCAGACTATCTGTGGGAAAACAAAAAACCCAAACCAAACCACTTGGCTGAGACCTGTGGAGTAGAGATCTAACAAAAAACAACACTTCCACTATAATCTTGTCTTGCTTAAGTCCACCGATTGCCCTGGTGACAACAACTCGGCAAGGAGAATGTAGATTTCTGTGACATGATTATTTTCACAAAAGGAAGCAGACTGAGGCAAAGAAAACTGCACTGTCTACGCTTCTGACATCAGTACAGCCAGCCTGCCTCTTCTCCTTAACAGAGACCACAGTCATCTCCATATATGTTCTAAGGAATTATGTCATACTGACTTTGGGATTTCTCCCCCCCTCCCCTTTTTAAATATCACATCATGTTTTATAGAGGTCAGAATGGTTTCTTTACTGTTTGTCCATTCTCTTACTTCAATACAGAACAATAGCTTTTATAACTGTATTGCTTTTATAACTGAAATATATTTGCTATTGTATATTATGATTGTCCCACAGACCATGAACACTCCTGTAACTGGATTTCACAGTTCCTCCATCATCTGCCAGGCCATTGAGTTACCCCTGGAAGATCTGAGAGATACATTGCAAGTGCATACCACAAACACATTTGGAATTTACCACTTTTTACTTTGTCTGGTGGTGTGTTTTGCTATTACTCTGTGAGAATAAAATAGTTTGCTAGAAAACCTTCACGCTCATCAAAAGATCTTTTTTTAGATATCCCAACTTTTCAAAGAAAATATGCCTCCCTTTGACTTTCATCTCAACTGGTTTTCTCACATGCACCTTTCTTTATTTCCCCAGTTTTGTTAGTAGAATAATAGGCCAACTCCTGCTCTCACTTATCTACTGTCTAGCATGGCTCAGCTGCATTTTGTACATTCAAAAAGGATCAACTGAAAGACAGTTCTGGTCTGTTACTACAACTGTAATGACAAATTGTCTAATTGACTTATTGTCAGATTGACTAATAACTTACGTTTTCCATCGCTAAGGTTTTCACATTTTTGTTTTTATTAACATCCCAGTACCTATTTGGAAATGAGGCTTAAAAGAACATGAGCATTATTTCTCAGTCTTTTCTCCAGTCCAACAGTCCTGATGTACTGGCGGAAAACACTTTGTTATAGAGAATAAAACCCTAATATTTGCTTTCCCTTCAATCAAAAATGGACCCATTGAAACTAAAATCTGACCTAATCCCATTAAATTATTTTTATGGTGTCAAAGGTCAAACTTCTGAAGAGCAGTAGCGGGTGGGTCACAATTCAGACTGTATAAATTCTGAAGGGCTCAGCCAGTCTCTCCACATACAGCTGGAAAGCTGTATTGCCTTTGGTGCTGAAGCTCTAAAGGTAAGTATTTCTCTAGGAAAATTTACCTCCGCACTGTATTATTTCTTGCTTATGCCTAAACTTAAAAAGAGAGCAATTGTTGTGTTGTGTTTGGTATCTCTAAGGACAGAATATTTACATGATATTCTCTACAAATCTCACCTGTGTGTACATGTTCTATGCTATTTTATTATGTGTAAAACTTGCATATTTGCTTTCAGGAGACTTTTTTAAAGTTTACTCTTGGTGCTTAAAATATTATTTTGTGTTTAAAAGATGATTTTATTTCAGAGTAGCTTATCCTCTTGTTCAATACCTTTTAAGTTTGATTTTGGCAGCCAAAGAGTAAGTTTGCTTGATTGACCTCCAGTTCAACAGAGTGCACTGAGAGGAGAACTGTGGCGTTCAATGAATTTTAGTGTAAAATTTCTCTAATAGTTACATCCCTGGAAAATACAGCTGCTCAACACTATACAAGATAAAAATGTGTGTGGGTTTACAGACTTATATTTTTACAATAATCTATAAATGCAAACTTGTATACAGAAAGGAAAGTGAGAGAAATGTGTGTGTGAGCATATGTGTATATTCACGAGCATGGTCACTAAAAACCTTGGTGGAGATTAATACTCCAAAGACAAACTTGAGATCCCAGTGATAAGTACCTACATAAGGAGCTGGATTTTGGAAGAAAACAAACTTTCACAATCTCTGTAAATCACAGGAACGAAACTAGATACATGCTTACATCAAAAGCTTTATATAAGCTTGTGCTTTATATAAGGAGAGTTGCTACACAGGACTTACACTGTCCATCACTTTATAACAGCCTCAGACAGAAACAAATCTAAAGCTTTTACTGGTCTATGTCACAAACAAATATTCATTTACCAGTGCTGTATTATGGTAACATTGCCATTTTATCATGTCTGCATTTCTATTCTATCTGAATATCACTAACAAAATTTAATTTCTCAGAAAGGTTATAATGTAGCATATATATATTTAAGCAAAGCAAACTATATCTGAGAGCACAGTAGGGTGGAATATGAATTTTGTGCATTAGTCTTTCTCCTAGAGTAGGTGACTTAAGACAAATTATATTGCCTGTCCATCCTTCCATTACTAAAACAAGAGTAAAGATACAAGCCTTTGAAGATCTACTGACAGTAATTACTGTCCAACAAATAGATATTTTACTGCACTTATTTAGTTTTAGAAAATAAAAATAGTCAGCCAGCCTCTGCTTTTACTTGTATCTGTCCAAACCTCGAGCAAGTCTACCGAAATTTGCACTTTGAATTTCCAGCTTTGCAAGTATATCAAAGGCAGATCATATTTTCTTGCTTTCATCAAAGGTACTACAAAGTACCAAGGAAGTCTAGCTTTCACCGAATGAAGATAAGTACAGGCAATTGTTGTTTGACTGCTTTGAAAAGGTAAACAGAAATCACATACAGATTTAAGACCTCTGAGGAATTTTACTGCCCAAAAGGCAACTGAATACAAATTGAGAAAGAAATAGGTTTATGAAGATAGCTTCTAACACGCATGAGAGGTGAGCGTAACAGTAGGCATGTTACCACAGAATGACTTCAAAACTACCTGTTTATATTTCATTGCCTAAAAACTACTATTAAAGTGCATTGTGCTGTGTTTGTACGGTATTCCATCGTTACATTGCCATTGTACTTCTGCTGTTTGCTCTAGACAATACTGGTTTCACAATGGGCTCCATCGGTGCAGCAAGCACGGAATTTTGTTTTGATGTATTCAAGGAGCTGAAAGTCCAGCATGTCAACGAGAACATCTTCTACTCCCCCCTGACCATCATTTCAGCTCTGTCCATGGTCTACCTGGGTGCAAAAGACAACACCAAGGCTCAGATAGATAAGGTGAGGCTACTGTTAAAGATTTAACCTTCCCACTGCTCAATAGAGCCACAGCACTTAATTATATGATAATATCCCTTGCATAGCTCAGAGTCTGAAAAATCTGTATCCAGAGTTACCAGAATCTGCGGACATCTCAAACTCCCATAGTGTTAAAAAAATGCATCAGCCTTGAAACTGGATTTAAATTTTAATTTTATCATTGTTAGTAGGCAGGGTTCTCAAAGAGAACAACACAGTGGTCCTTTGTTTAGAGTAAGGAAAGTAGATAAAATCTCCAGGAAAAGAGCCAAAACAAGTCTCCAGACTGCAAAATGCTGCACGTGAGTTTCCTATAGCTCTCACTTTCTTCATTAAGAATGGCTGGCTTGTTACCTGGAAGAAAGTTACTGTTATTAACAGCACATGCTGGAGCTGATTTCTAGATGTTCAGCAGAAAAAGAGATCATCGAAGCAGGCAACAGTAGGCACAGCTATTCACAGATGCTACAGATGGGTTGCACCTTTTGAGTCATCCAGCTTCTCAGTTAGCCAATAGGTTTACTTTGATCATCATGTGTTAATTTCGGTTGCATAACCTTTTTTTGTCATACATGTTATTTCAGCTACTGTTATTTTCAATTACAGGTTGTTCACTTTGATAAAATCCCAGGATTTGGAGAGAGTACTGAATCTCAGGTACAGAAATAATTTAATCTTCTTCTCTATGCTACTTTTTCCTGGGAGCAAAATCTGGCAGATAAAGCAGTCTCTTAGCAGTTCCAGCCCCTCTCCAATGAGCAGCTAGTGCTCTGCATCCAGCACTCAGGGGAACACTTCATTCATAAGAACAGAGAAGGAAGATAACAGAGGGTTCAGAACAAGCATAGGATGAAACTCAGCACCATAAAATTGGGCAAATAGGGAAAAGTATAGATATTTGTATGCTTAGGCAAGGTAGCTGGATGCTCCTGGTTAAGTGCAACTGGTTGGGAATGGAGGAAAGCTTACCTGATCTGCTGGAGACAGATTACTGCAGTGGGTAATTAAGAGTCCCCCTCAGAGAAGTATGAGGAAATTACACTGGAAAAACAAAACAGAATTGTATATATTAGAAAATTACTACATAGGTGTAGTTACAGCAACAAGACATACAGAATGAACAACAGTTTTGTAAGCAGAAGTGTCTGGAATACTCTATTTTTCTCATATAGTATGAAAAACCTACTAAGTACTAAAACTGGAATAACACAGTCTATCTTTTTTTTTATATCTATTTATTCATGACGACCATTCAGTGCGGCACATCTGTAAGCGTCCACTCTTCACTTAAAGACATGTTCACCCAAATCACCAAACTAAGTGACAACTATTCAGTCAGCTTTGCCAGTAGACTTTATGCTGAAGAGACATACCCAATCATACCGGTGAGTAGCTCTAAGATCTGATCTGAGTGTATTTCCATGTCAAAAATGTACCATTCTGTTACGCAAAAGCACTGTCTGAAGTCTAGATTCTGCCAAAGAAATCTTCTTCCATATGGAAGACAGGATTCAGAACTTCTCTCTGTCACAGCCCTAAACCTCTATAGTCTTGAGAAAAAATGTACCTAGCCAAGAAGATGTTTGTGCAAAGTACAGTCATGGTCCAAATATTGCAAAGTATAATTAATAAAGGTAACATTTGTTAGAAAGAGGTAACTCCAAATGTTTTCTTAACTTGCAAATCAAACTTGAAAAATAACTTTAGGTTCTCAAAAATATTCCAAGTTTCCCCACTGAAAGTAACATTGCATTTGAAATTAAAGGAAAATACCATTGCAAAATAAAAAGTTAAAAAGTGGGCAAAATGAAAAAACCCACATACGTAACTGAAATGAATGACATTTTTGGATCAAACTTAGTTCTGGAAAATATTTTAAAAAAATGTAAGCATATGCTCTTGCTTGAAGCAACGAATGTCAAGTGTTAAGATGCTTATGAACTAGAATCATGACTTACTGATTAGCCTTAATAAGCAGATTATCCATATCTGTTAATTTCAGCCTTGCATTTCACATTCGCAAAATGTTTTGACATTCTGATCTGAAAACTGCATACTCTTCCTTTACAGGAGTACTTACAATGTGTGAAAGAACTGTATAAAGGAGGCTTGCAAACTATCAGCTTTCAAACAGCTGCAGATCAAGCCAGAGACGTCATCAATTCCTGGGTTGAAAGTCAGACAGATGGTAAGAGCAAGCCAAGAATCAGCGTAGATATTTTACCTTCTGCCACCATGTTGGAACAGCATATGAGAACGCTTAAGTCGGGAGACCAAAAACCCAAAATGACTCCCTCTGTTCCTTCTCCTGAATAACAGATCAGCTCCCAGATACGGAATTATCATTTAATGATTTTTTTTTCCTCAGACACATCCCTTTTAGAGGACTCTCTACATCTGTAGGGGCTCTGCGGATATGTCCCATCCTGATGAAAGGGGCAGCACTAGAATATGCTTTGTATATATTGACAAGTGGTTTGACGCTAATGTTAAGAGTCTGGATATTCTTTCATCAGTGCACTTTGCCCTCAAGCTTCCCAGAATTGTGTGCCTGTTGTGTAGGGCATGCAGTCATAAGGAACTTGGGAAATCTTTACAGGTAAAGGGCAACAAAGTTCAGGAATGGGGGGCAGGTGTATGAAATGCATAGAAGTATGTATACCACAAATGGGATTTTTATCCTTCTGCATCTCTACGTGGTTCCTCCATTTTTCCAGTCTCTTCCTGGCCACCTCAAAACATTCTTTTCCCTCATGCTTGAAACACATGGCCTGAACAGCAAACACAGGTAAAAATTGCTGAATTTTAACTGAAATGAAAATATTCACAATTACAAAACCTCTAGTGTGGTGTCATACTTTGAAGGAGAAAACCAGACCATAATTAAGCTACTGGTGGGAAAGGACTAAGGGAAGAGTTTGCAATGTGCATGAAGACTGCAGAATAAACAAGAACAAAGTAGAAGAAGCAAGCGGATTAAAGTTCTCCTTTTGTTTCCTGCTACCTTCTTTATATAGACATCTCCTTTCAATTTTGGTTTGAAGCAAGAAGTATTTATGCTTACTGTTTGGGTTGGAGATCATCCTGGGATAAAAGGTTCCAATGGTTTTTCCCATTGTCGCAAAATATACAGGTTTACTCATTTTGTAACAAGTAAATCTCTGGGTCTTGTACCTCTCATTATAATTCTTATACAGAGAGGAAACAACAGCTCTTGCCAACAGGAGTGAGCAAACATGCCTTGGAAGTACAAGATTACAAGCTCTGTACTCTTTTCATTTAACGTTGTGATTGCCAAGTAAGATATGTTATACACAGATGTGTTATATACATGTGTTCTCTTTTCCTATGCATTCTTAAAGGAATGATCAAAAACATCCTCCCGCCGGGCTCTGTGGATCCCCAGACTGAAATGGTCCTTGTCAATGCCATTTACTTCAAAGGAATGTGGCAGAAAGCATTTAAGGATGAAGACACCCAGACACTGCCTTTCAGAATCACTGAGGTACCTGGGCATATATAATCTTAAAGGTCTTATTTTCTAGAATCTATGAAGAGAGTAGACAAGTTATTATACAATCTTCCTGAAGAAAAGCAAGCAGTAGATTTAACCATAAGTAGACATTTTGATGCTCTATGAATAATCCCTGTAAAAACCGTATTATCTTACTTGGTTTTGCAGCAAGAAACAAAACCCGTGCAGATGATGTATCAGATCGGTTCATTTAAAGTGGCAACGATTGCTTCTGAGAAAATGAAGATCCTGGAGCTTCCATATGCCAGCGGGCAGCTGTGCATGTTGGTTATGTTGCCTGATGATGTCTCTGGCCTGGAGCAGGTATGGCCCTGGCAATTGGGTTTCAGAAAACCCTAAACACAGCGAAATTTAGGTCTTGCAAAGCCCTTCATAATAAAGTTATCCTAAAACACCTCACCAGAACAGTTCTGAACACTGGCAACATGGGATTGTTGCACAGAAGCATGCAGCTGTCTCAGTGGTCCTGCAATAGTTTGTGCTGAGCGCGGATTGCTTAAGGAACTGCTTTAGTGAGTTAAATATTGGTCACTGCAGAACAGGTTCTTCTCATCTAAGCAGCTGTTATTCCAGCAGCTTGAACTTCAAAGGTTTTATATCTCCATTCCTGCACACTGAGGAGCTTCCGGGGAAGTTCATGTTAGCTTTACGAGTTGTAATTATTGTTTGGTTTGGCAGTGCTTAACACGCTTCCTTCATATCTTCAAAAATTAAACTACCTAAAAACCGAATATGAGGGGTACTGGAATGGTTAAAGCACTTTTAGAAAATAAAATATACATGATATACTATTGCTAATATGAACAGAACACAGGCATGACATATTGTCATTAGCAGGACAGTAGCTAGTCTGAATAGGAAAAGCTATGTAATAAATGAGAGTTGACTGAAATGCTTGTACACTAACTCAAAGCATCTAAATTATAAAAATGAAGAGGCATTTGAACACAGCTAAATTTCCTCAGTAATAACTGAAAGTTCAGGTGTTAGCAATTGGTTAGCACAAACACCTGGTTACTTGGAGATCTTAAATGTAGACAGAGGTTACAACTCAAAAGCACAGAATGATTTTTGGAATATATTTCCCCAGCAAAGAAGATAAATAGGGAAGAGTTTTAGGTGAAATTTGCTGATTAGCCATCTCATTAAGAAAATCAATTGGCAGTGAGCCTATTAAAGAAATAGAAAGCACAACAGAGCAGAGCAGAGGCATAGTTTGCTTTCCTCTCCTAGACAGATTAATCTGTATATACCTAGAAAAAATTCCATGTCAAGAGCAGTCAGTTTAAAAGAGAAAAAAACCCACCACTGGTACTGCATTGCCACAAAGGAAGTTGTGCTGTCATCCCAGAGATCTCATCTGTTTGTCTCCTTGCAGATTGAGAGTTCAATCACCTTTGAAAAACTCATGGAGTGGACCAGTTCTAGTATGATGGAAGAGAAGAAAATGAAAGTGTTTTTCCCCCGCATGAAGATGGAAGAAAAATATAACCTCACATCTGTTTTAATGGCCTTGGGTATGACTGATCTGTTCAGCTCATCAGCCAATCTGTCTGGCATCTCTTCAGCAGAGACCCTGAAGGTGTCTGAAGCTGTCCATGAAGCATTTATGGAAATCTATGAAGCAGGCAGTGAGGTGGTAGGCTCAACAGGAGCTGGGATGGATGTTACAAGTGTCTTTGAAGAATTTAGGGCTGACCATCCTTTCCTCTTCTTGATCAAGCACAACCCAACCAACAGCATCCTCTTCTTTGGCAGATGTGTTTCCCCTTAAAGAGGAGAAAGCTGAAAGAATTTCTGTCCCTTCCTGCAAGACCCAAAGCACTGCAGTATCAAGGGCAAAAAGAAATGCATAGTCTCTGTTTCATACATATTTTCTAAAACTGGAAGGTTTTATTTAAAAAAAAAAAAAAAAGTCAGGGAAATTATGCCACGAAAACAGAGGCCCTTTGCCTTTCCTTTCTGCAGAGTAATATTATTTACTTATGGATAAAGAGTTAAGGGAATGAAAATTGGATTAAAAAAACCCATGAGCATGAACTTCCTTGTGCAAGTTAACAACAATAGTGCCAAATCATCACACTGAAAAAACCACAACCCCATTTATCAGCAGATGTTTTATGGAAAAAAATGCAGCCTTCTAATTAACACAGGTTTCTCTATGGCCAAGCTTTGTGGTGACACCTCCGGAATTAGTCACTCGGAAGCTCACAGATTAAACTCTATACTGTCACCAACTATTCCCACTCTGACAAGGAAATTGTTTTTTCTTTGTGCTCCTGATACTGCAAGGCTCTTCCTCACTTCCTAAAGTTGCATTACAGACATCTTATAATTCATATTTCTCCTTAAATCTTTTTGGCTCAATCATCATGACCAAATACGGCATGTTACTATTCAAATTGTTTTCCATGTATCCATATGTAATGGGTCTTGTGCATGTATTCTTTTCCTCCTTTAATCATAATAAAAACATATTTAGGCAAATACATTTCCTTTGGAGTACTTCAAGGGTTCCTGGGACAGGGTAATCCTGGTTATACAGACAAATTGGAGGATGAGAGGCTGGAGAGCAGCGCCAAGGAAAGAGATCTGGGGGGCTGAGTTGATGGCAAGTTGAATATGAGTCAACAAGGTGCTCTGGCAGCCAAAAGGGCCAACGGCATCCTGAGGTGCATCAAGCACACCATAGCCAGGTGGTCAAGGGAGGTGATGGTTCCACTCTACACTGCACCGGTGTGGCCCCACCTCGAGTACTGTGTGTGGTTTTGGGGGCCTCAATACAAGAAGAACATCCAGCTATGAGAGTGCATCCAGAGGAGGGCAACCAAGACGGTGAAAGCTCTTGAGGGCAAAATTACAAGGAGTGGCCCAGGCCACTTGGCTCGTTCAGCCTGGAGAAGAGAAGGCTGAGGGGTGCCCTCATCACAGTCTACAGCTTCCTCAAGGGGGGAACAGTGTAGGACAAGGTGCTGATCTCCTCTCTCTGGTGACCAGTGGTAGGACACAAGGAAATGGAATGAAGCGGTATCAGAGGAAGTTCAGACTGGACATTAAGAAAAGGTGCTGCACTGAGAGGTTGGTCAGTCACTGGAACAGGCTCCCCAGGGAAGCGGTGATGACACCAAGCCTATCGATGTTCAAGGAGTATGTGGACAATGCTCTTAGTCATATGATTTAATTTTAGGTAGTCCTGCGAGGAGCAGGGGGTTGAACTTGACGATTCTTATGAGTCTCTTCCATATTCTATGATTCTACGATTCCTTATCAGAGTTGGTGCATGGCTTACAGAAATGAGGAAGGAGAGTCTGTCCTAACTCTGGTCTAAGATATAAAATTGAGACCAGTTTTCTGCCAGGAATGGACCAGCATGACTCGCAATCCCTCATGCATGCAGATCAGTCAGATACAACATCACCTAGTCAGATACAACAGTTTCAGCACAAACCATGATTCATGCAGTCTCTCGGAAACAGGAGTGTATAAGCAGTTTGGAAGGCAGCTGGATACATGCAGAATCTACATCCCACTGAGACACAACACCGTGACAGAGAACACGTAGGAATGGGAAGTGGGAAGTTTTCCAGTTATCTTTGTGGTGTGTTTATAAGCTTTACAGCCTCTTATTTTGTAACTAAAGAGAATCATCATCCTAAGAGAAGCAATGTCTATGGCAAGTTATAGTTTCTCTCTGGAATGAATTACTTTTCCCTTTGTCACTGAAGCAAGAAAGAAAATAGACCTGTGAGGAACCGTCACAGAGAAGTACCAGAAGAGTGAAAGAGAAAGATTTTGGGTGGTGAAGTTACTGCAAGAAAGCTATGTTCTTTCCTGACTCCTGTATGCACAGCATGGCACCAGTGCTGGGTGGTCTGTGGTGGAATATTTTTTCACTTCCACCACACAGTATTTCGCTTGTTCTACTTGTTTTGGCTCCCCTCACACCCAAGATAACATATACTTTGGCAGGGCCTAGGGGGAATAACTTGCTGGTAGCAAACATGATCTTGCAAAAGAAGGAAGATAACATGACTCCACCTTCACTGGTGTATAAATAGTTCAAATATTTTCCTTCACTTTCCTGTATCATAGTCAATTGCTGGTCAGGAGATAACAAATGGGAAAATTTATTGCAAGAGAGCTAACGATGCGGGTACTATTGTCCTGGAGTTTCTATTGATCTGGTAGTGGAAATAGGGAACCTAAAATCCTCAGGACACTTAATTTTCAGCAGATTTGTTCTAAAACTGCAGTATTTCTAGGTCATTGTAGTTCTTATCAATTAAAACATACTTCCTCACAAATGGAAGATGCAAAGGAGTATATCTGCTCCTCTGTGTAGACAGATAGATTAATTGCTGACTCCTGGTTTCTGCTGACTTCTGCCAGCGCAGCAATGACCAGTCATATTCTCGTCCTCTATAGTCACTTCTTTAACCAGCTGTGCAGTCCATCCACCTTGAATATACAAATTAAAAAAAAAATACGCATGCATTCCCAGTCCTGTTTTCAGAGGTTGAAAACTTTGAAACCATTTTTTGGGACGTGGCAAATCACACACCTACTAAGGGGTGGGTGCTGGAGTCCTCAAGTCTCAGACAGAAATATTTGTCTAACAGCTAAAAACTTCAACAGCCCGCCACACCTGAGGCACTATAGCTTCTGTAATAACAGATACCTGAAGAACAGGCTTCTAAAAGACAGGCCTGGATGTAGCCCCAAGTTGGGTGACAGATATCAGACCTCCATCACCCATCATGGAACAGGTCCTCTCCTTTGTGCCAACAGAGGAGGCTACAGCTTCTTCTCTCCATCCCCAAAGAAGCAAAATAGTCAGCACCATGCCCCAGAGACTTTGGCGCTCTGCTCTGTTATGAAGCACAGGTGGATGACCCCTTCTTTTACCCCCAGTATTTCTTTCAGCCCAAGTATGGAAGAATCAGCCTCACAACTTTAGGACCTGTCATAAGAGGCTTTTACTGCTGTACCACCACACCCCATATATATTTATAATTTCACAGGTGCAAAGAGGCACAATTCAAAGTGAGTTGTGCAGATACAAGACCACACTTGTTTGCTTGCCTGCAGCCTTACATGTGAACATAATTCACGTAATGAATTTCCATAAAGATGAGAGAATTTGACCCTGCTGCGCTACTGTCTATCCCAGTCCTAATTCTTCCAATACACAGGAATGCAAGTAATATTGCTCAGTTGAACAAAGTCAGTTATTTGCAAAAATTGGTCTCCTGAAGTTCACAGAGTTAGAGAGTAACTTGCGCTGGAATGGGCAACTGACAGTTATCTGGTCCTAACTTTGAAGATATCCCAGATTGCTCAGGACCCTTCCCGGTCAAGTGTTGCATATACTTAAGGCTGTAGAATCCACAACGTTCTGATAAATCCAAATCTCACTAATGCAGAAGTCGTGTAAGCCAGCCAGCCAGCTTAGCATTCTCTCACATGTGAGAATGAGCCTCACCAGTTCCTTCATTTTGATTCTCCCATGGTCAGGCCACAAAGCTCTGTCTTTCCTCACTTTATCCCTTTTGGAACCAAAATCTACAGAATATCTCTGCAAATCCCAAGTAGTGCTTAGTCACCCTGTGAAGAGCAAATTCCTAGGATGGTTAACAATGCTTAGGAACAAAGGTGAGATAATACATAGATTCATGCTACACATTTTTAGTCCTAGTAGCACAACTTACACTTTTTATCTCCATTTTTTAATCTCCGTTTTATTATACGTGGATATCAACGGGCTATCCTCTGTACCTGGCCTCCCTTTCCTCACTGTTACACTCTTAAAAATCACAAAATAAAGACTTTAACACCATATGGTCTAACTGTCTTGTGACATGAGCAAACACTCACAATCGCATGCTACTCCCAGGAAAAAAAGATTCCAAACTAATCTTCAGCTTTTATTTCTTCAACTCAGACAGCACTTTCCTACTTTTTCTAAATGTTAGCAATAGCAATCCGCAGTGTAAAATCAATGCAGACAAACAATGAACTTCTATTAGTGGCACCTGACAGACAACAGGAGCAGGATCCTGGAGGTGAGCAAATCCTTACAGCGGAAGGCGGAATTCTTAGTCACACAGGTAAAATTCCAGTGTTGTGGCTATGATAAGAGGTCAATGAGGAGAGGGTGAATATCAAGGTGTCAGATAAGCTCCTGTAGGGAAGGCAGAGATATGGGAAGCAAAGGTGAAAAAAACGGGCAGAGGAGAAATAATTAAACTCAACAGGGCTGTGTGTAAGGGTAGTTCTTCTTTCCTGTTCCCTCTTTTCTCTTTCATTCTGCCTCATTTCCCTTGGGCAGGGTTCATTGCCAGCCAGTAACTCCCTTTTCCCTGGGCACTGATTAACCCCACTGTCACCATGTCCTCCTTTAATCTCCTTGCCCTTCAGCAATCTCTTATCTGCTTCTGGGGGCAGTGAAAGAAGAGGGCAGGGCTGGGGTCAAGCCCAAGAGGAGAAATGTCAGGGAGAAGAATGTTTGGGACTAAGCAAGAATGTGGGAGGAGAGTGTTGCCATTCCTAGTACCTAGTGGGATTCTGTGCCATGCGATAAGGCACAAGCACAGAGCTGCATCCCAGCTGCCCCTGCAGGAGGTGGGGTGAGGGCCTGTTCCTCAAGACACAGAGAGCTGGCACTCTGCTTCTCCTTACGTGTACTCTGCTAACTTTCCTTAGTCTGATGTTGCCTCTGTACCACTGAATTCAAATTAGTCTTGCTCTATGACTTGGTCTGTCTATGTTCCCAGACAATGGATTAGCAACCACAGAAGCAAGGGATACTAAGAAAGCCTTGGATGATAAAGCCAAAGCTCCTGAAAATGAAGGCAGATAGCAGGAACAAAGAAAAGTCTAAAGCAACTGAAAGAGACGATCACATTAGTTTTAAACTACACAAAGAGAGTTCTGCTTTTGGCTTTGAAAGAGCTAAAAGAGCCACAAATGCCAGTCCAAAAGATAATGAAGCCATGAAGATCTGCATACAGCTGAATCACAACTGGAAAGGGCAGCTCTAAAGAGCTTGGAAATGCTTTGGTAAAGAAGAGCAAACGATCACTGGGAATTTTAAAGAGAATATCCTCAGTGCAATACACTGAAAGTTCACACTTTTGCATCTCTCACAAAAGCTTGAGGAACAAAATTAAAACTTTCCATCTCATTTTGTCTGAGAGCAGAAAGTAACAGGAGAGCACCTTGTCTTACTTGTTGTGTATCGCGTCCTTAATCTCTACTTGGTCACTGTTATGAAAAGTTTGCTAACTTGAGCCACACAAAAGGATGTCAGGTCTCAAGAGACTGAGCTCCTTTATGTAATGGGTAGAGAACATCAGAGATGGAAAGATAGATGAATCTTGCAATGGCAAATGCATTGCTAAGACATGTTCAAACGATACTAAGGACACTCCAGCTCACCCAAGGTCCTTGTCAAGTCTGAGGGGGAGGGGGAAATTCCATTCCAAGCCCCCTTTTTGGGGTTACTTTCCAGCTTTTGTCTATTCACTTAACCAGGTAGTTCATTATCAGTCCCAAGGGCAGCCTAAAAAGTCTGAAACTACAAAGGGCCAGCAGGTGCCAAGCAGGTCAGTGAGTAGTTAAGATTTCACACTTACACAAGTGAGTATCGGGGAAATTCTCCTGTTGAAACTTCTGACAATACCAACTGCCTTGCGAAACCCCTATTCATTCACCATATGAAAAAATAGCAGATGTTTAAATGCGTTTCTTAAAAGAGAGCCCTTCCTCTTTACCCTGCTCTTGCACACCAGCAAAAGGCTCGTGTTTAGGATGCGCTCGTGTTTAGGATGCGCTCGTGTTTAGAAACGTGTCTTGAAGATCCATTGACTTGATATTCACATTCTTCATCCCACAACATGGCACATCTTGCACTACAGCACTGCAGCGTGGGAAACTCCCATTAACATAAAGCGGGGATCAACTTTCTGATTCAGTAGTTGTGCAGTTGACGTACAGTTACACCCTTTGAGAGATTTCTTCGGAAAAATGACAAGTTTCGGCTAAAGTGCATGTAAGCCACACATATACGTCATTACTCATAATGCAGTACTGTGTTTAATGATTGAGAAATTCAGGCCACTTCATATTTTTCATGTTAACTGCTACCTGGGATATTTTAAAAATGCTTACCACCTGAGTCATTCAAAGGAAAACTGCGCCCTTGCACACATGAAAACAGTGTGCACATTCATTAACAGATAAACTGTCTCCTTTCAGATACAGAGACCAGTCCTCTCTCAGAAACGCTGCGGTTCTTAACAGAGCTGAATTTCTCAGGAAAAACACTACCTTCATTAATTACAGTGTCTAAGCCAAAGCACGTGGAAGTAATAGTAAAGTCCAATGAATTGTGCCAGAACTGTCATATTTCACCACACCTTTGCTTTCTGCAGGTGTGGAGCAAAATGCCTCAGTAATATTTATACAGGAACCTCACCACACCCTCTGGCAACTCATAAGGTTTTAAATACTGTTAGAGTATGTCAGCAAGGGAAGGCTTGCAAATTTAGTCATGGGAGGTACAAAAGAGATAGCTATCTACTCTGTTTCAAAATAAAAACACGTGTATTCTCAATCAATGCTTTAAAGGGAAAAAAAGATACCCAAAGAACTAATCACTCTTAAACTTAAAAAACTACTTGAAATTTCAGGATGATACAAACTTATCTTACATAAAAATCTGTTATAACACAACCCAAAATCTGTTATAACCAGTCTAGGTGATTCATATAAATTATCTTTTTTTTTAGTTGACAAGGTTAGGAAAAGCTCATGCTGTGCTCTCAATTACACTATGACAGAGGTATCACCCAGAAGAGTCCTCCTTAGCACAGAAATGTTCATGTATCTAGTTATTTAGCACCCTTACTGTTTTCTCAGTTTCCATGCCCCTGTCGTCCTTACAGTTTTTAACTTTAAATCACACAGAGACTTAAAAAAAAATGTATCAGACGTCCAAAGGGATTAAAATATTCCCAGATTTCAAAACCCGTCTCCTCCCCATGCTTCTTGTATCTCCTGAAGTCCTTCTAAAGGTTTGGGGACATTGAAAATCCTTTCATGTTTAAAAACTACCAAAAAACCCAGCCAAAAACTTGAATACAGTGCTCTGCTGGCTGAACCAGAAATTATTCCCTCAAAAGTAAATAAACAGTAAATAAACAGTGCTTTTACTGGTAAAAAAAAAAGTTTGAAGATGGCAGGGAAATTGAACATCACTTTTTCTTTTCATCTGCCTAACATATAGAACATATCAGTTTTGAATTAAATCAGATTTCCAAGAGCTGTACAGAGTTGACAGCTAAAATAATCTACCAATGAACATGAAAACAAGCCTTGGAAAGTTGTATCCTAGAATACCGTGCAAAAGCAGAAGCTACGATTTTTTTTTGTGACAGAAAGTCTTTCTCTCAAGACCCTCAAGAGCCTTTCTAGAGCACTTTATAATGTTCTGTTTAGACATCAAGCATTTCACCTACTCCCGAACCTGGGTGCTAATGAACAGAGCAACACACTGTGTAGGAAAGTCACAACGACTTGGGCTAAGTTACACTCAAACTGGAGGAAAACAAAATGCATTTATATTGCTGAGATCCTGCCAGGGCACTGAAGTCCTGGCAATCCTCGTCCTGACCGAATGGAAACACGACTGACTGCAGTGAAAGAGCCCACAGATTTACTTCCCACAGGAAGGACGGATACTATTAATACAAATATAAGTCTTCTAGTGTGCTGCTGTGTTGACTTAGTATAGAGCGGGAGTGAGAGTGCCGCTGCTACTGAGTCAGTGGTAGCACCACCCATTGAGCTGTGGCCTCTGGTGGTGCTGCTTTAAAAAGATATCGGAAAATGTTATTAATCCATCACGTTGATTTAGCATATGTTGTCCTTTGAGACGAGTATAATTTCAGTTACTCGGTGTGCTTTTTTTTTTTTTGTGCTAATGACCAATCATGCCACTCAAGAGATGTTTTAAAAAGGTAGCTTTAAAACCTCGCACTAAGGCACAAGCCTCTTGTTCAGTGTAACCCAGCATTTCTGCGTAAACAGAACACCTCAACCACTTCTTGTAAAGCAGCAAGCAGTATTACAACTTAGCAAATTAAACTCACCCCGCTTTAAAACCAGAAAATCCACTGTAATTGCTCTAAGGGATGAAGTCTATCCAGTGTATCTATCACTCGTTCAACAACATGGCTAAATTTGCAAAGATTACTCAAATCATTCAGGCTTTGGAAATCACTTAAAGCCAATGTAAACAGATTACAACTTTCCCAGGTGCAATGGAAGCAATTAATTCTGCACTGAACACCTCTCCTACACTATGCTGCTCTCTGGAAAAAGTAGCAGATGCATCTAATTACAACTCATGCTAAAACGTGCTGGTTTTGTGTAGCTACAATTTCAAAAGAACCGAGGGGCAGGAAAACACCATCCAATTAAAAGTCATGTGGTTCCCCACAAGTGGGAAAGCAATTTTAACAAAGCTTTCATTTCCCAAGTTATATTGATTCAGAAGTTCCACCATTGGCAAGGGACTCTTTGCAGCTGCTCTATGCCAAATTTTGCAGGTACTCCCATGGCTCATTTCTCATTACAGGATCCTCTGTCCCAGCCACTGACCTACAACATAAGTCCATGTTAAATGTATGCTCGTAGACAGCAGGTCAGAAGAAAGCTTGCAGAAGGTCGAGGAGATAGACCTTGTGAATGAGTCTTGCTCAGCGTCGAGGAGGCAGCCCTGGAGACACAAGCAGCTTCTATCCAGGTTTTCAAGGTGGTATTATTGACAGGGAAGAGAGGTAAAGAATGAAATAAAGGGCAAGGGTAGAATCACACAGGGTGTTTCAGTTAGGGGTCAGAGTGGGGATGGACAACTACAAAACGGACAAAAAAGGACTGCAAGGAAAATCAGGGAGGGAGGTATTTTAGTAGCCAAGACAAAAAGAAAAAAAAGAATTTGACAGAATATCCATTTCTGGAATGAAAAAATAAGGAATAGATCTCTGAGGTGCTACATTGGTCAAACAGCAGCTTTCAGATTAGGGTGGAGAAACAGAAGCAGAAGACAAATGAAGTCTAATCTAAGACCCACACCAGGGTCTAGTGATGTCCTCACTAATAATAAAAGCATCAGTCTGGTGCCTGTTTCTCAACCTCCACTGTCTCACAGGGACAACACTTCCCTGGTTGTATAGTCTTAGAATCCTCCAAGATTAGCAAAATCCATTTTTCTAAAACAGAAACCCACCAGGAGTGACAAATACTTTCTCAGTAGGAAACGGACAATAGAAAAACTCACACATAAGAAGTCACTGCCTTTTCTCTGTCTGTCTGTTCCTCAGAAATAATTTCTATTTGACAAATCATAAAAGAAGTAGGTCAGCAACTGCTTTTTTTTTTTTTAAACCCTTCAAACCACAAAAGTGTTTAAAGCAGTGTGGGTTCAAGTTGTTACTAGCTTGTTGCCACAAAAGTGTTTATAGCAATACTTCTGCTGTCAGTTTTGTAAGGTTCTTGTATGGTATCATTCTTACCACCACTTCACATCCTACTCTGAGATGATTCAGTTCTTCCACCGGGATGTGGCCTTCAGGGCATAACAAATTGCACATTCATGAGTCATAAGAACCTCTGCAGAACTGGCCACACACACTATAAATTCACCCTACCCTTCATGTGAACTGCAGAAACCTTGGAGACACCCAGAGCAGCAGTGTTCCTCCCTGAACAAAAGAAGGTACTGTAATGATTTCTAGAAATGATTTATTTCATATACTCTCGGATGATGTTGCTTTGTTGAGAAATGCATACAAAACAAGGAAGTAGGGATCTGAATGGGAAACAACAAATGCTTGGGAAAGTAATTTACTAAGATGGCCAGGCATGGTCTAGAAGGTGGAAGTCTTAAAAATATACAGGCAGAGCAATTTATTGTATAGAGTTCTATAATTTCTGGAGCTCACTGGGTAGCATATATATCGTAGCAGATTAAGAACTGCTATGTTTGCTTAAATCAGCTAGTTTGTTCTTGTGCTCTAGTTCTTATGAACATCAGATTAGCTCCTGGTTTGCAAGCTACTCAGGACAAAAACTGTCTTTATTCCAAGGCCATCCTGTAACAACCAGAATAGCTCCCAGTCTCTGCCTAGAGCTTTCAGCTAAAACTGCAATGTAAATGACAAATAGCAGCATTTGTGGTCTACTGAATATGGAAACTTGTCCTGCAGAAGCACTGGGAAACTAGGATGTGGGCTAGCACTGTAAGACAGAGTTTCAGGATATTTTTGAAAGTCAAAAAGGGAATTCAGGATGCTTAGCATGCAATAGTTGGGGCAGTGCTTGCACAAGCGTTGGAAGGAATATTTTGTCCTGTCCTAAAGGAATAGTTTGATTGTTACTGTTACCTGAATATTTGTTCACTACAGTTATGAGCATCAAAAGGCTCTTGCACAAACTGAAGCATAAATGTTGTCGTAAGAGACAGTGTCTCAGTATCCCCTAGCCCAGGCACCGGTGAGTAACACTATCAGCTGTCACTCCAAGATGCTGCAAAGGACAGCGCAATAAATGTCCTGGTGAACAAATACAAAACAAGGTTGGCGGCTGCTTTATTCCTAACGTAAATGGTAGCTAGTGTCATCAGTGAAACGAAAAAGGACATGCTAAACCTTATATGACTTTGTAATAGTTAATCCTCCTCATTTTTCATATAGATAAATACTTTTAGAAAGCCTTTAAATCACAAAAGAAACTTCAAAAACTGAAGAGAACCTTGCAGACACAGTCACAATTAGTGGTTTGCTAATAGCATCTTTTCTCCCTTTCTGTGCAGGTTCAAAACAATGGAAGCTTTGAATAAAGCAAACACAAGCTTTGCTCTCGACTTTTTCAAACATGAGTGTCAGGAAAATGGTGACAAGAACATTTTGTTCTCCCCATTGAGTATTTCATCTGCCCTGGCTACTGTTTATTTGGGAGCCAAAGGTAACACTGCAGATCAGATGGCAAAGGTGAGTCTGGACTTCAAAAGGTAGCTGTCTAAAAGGGTTGACTTCTTGGAATAAGATCCTCTATGCAAGAAATTTATTGTGATGGAACAGAGGAAAGCCATAAGCAGAAAAATTCCTCTGATCAGAACTCTACATGCATATATGACAACTCCGATTTCACCCCTGATATGCACTGCAATGACCAGGCCAGTTCTCCACCATGCAGGTCAAAGAAATAGTCTACTCTAGCCTCTGGAAACAGACCCCCAACGAATGAGAGAAGTGGCACTGGTGACATTGTCTCCTTTTAAATCCCACCGGCAGAAATAAGGGATCTTTATCCCAAGGCTCACTTGAGCACTCACCAGGGAGTGGGAGACCTGGATTCTCCTTCTACTCTGCCATAGACAATTCCCATCTCATGTCTCATCTCTTTGGAAATGACCCCCCACAAAAAGACTCCCCCCATAGTTATTGTAAGTCTTGTACTTTGCTAAACATAAATCCACATCCACAAGATCAGAGAAGAAGCACGGTGAGACTACAACCCTCTCTTTGGGGCATGTATTTTACAGGCCAAGTCCTTTACTGAAATCCCAAATTTGTATTTGTGCAAAGTTCTTATCTTCAGCAGCCGGCAGTGAGAACAGCCCCCGTGCTCAGTTACTTAGCTCCTACCATAGGAGGGGAGGCTTGTGAGTTTGTATTTGCCGAGGCAGAAGAAATTGTGCCACCTGCTCAGGCAGTGATCTTACTCCTGATTTACAGGATGAAAGAGGGCCAGCAGCATAACAAAGAAAGGAGTGACCTGCTAGAAAGAAGGAGCGGGGGGGAAAAAATGGCATAGCTCTTCTGAAAAATGTTCCAAGGTCGGATGCACCCCTTTGTAGCCTGGGTAAGGGGCACATGCCCAGAGCAAGAGCTCTAAGGCATGAAACTGCCCCCGCCGTTTTCATGCTTTCTGACACATAGCAGCGCTCCATTTAGACTTCTGCTTTGATGGTCTCCATCTGGAGACAACTAGCTTCCCCCAGGTATTAACTGGTCAGCATGGGACATAGGTCAAAGCAGGCAGATTCTTCTAGAAAGGCTAGTTACGTGGGAGCTTTGCCCTGCAACCCTCAGCTCAGTGTGCTCATGCCATTTTGTAGACGTGGGCCTCAAGGCCTAGCCAAAGATTTCATATTCAGTCAGGACTGGACACAAGACTAAAATCTGAGTTTGACTCTCTTCATCACCACTCCCATGACATAACTGAAAAATTTTACTGAACCAGCAAATTTTCTATCGTTGCACTTATTATTGTTTTGTCTGCTATAGGTACTTCACTTTAACAAAGCTGAAGGAGCCAGAAACATCACCACAACCATAAAAATGCAAGTCTATTCCAGAACAGAAGAGCGTGTATCAAATCGATGTGCCCGTTTCCAGAAGGTATCTCACCAAGTCTATTGATCAAGCCATGGGCATGGTCATGTCTTCTCTTGCTTGTATTTTACTTCCACACTTGTGTTTGCCTGTGTTTGCCTGCCTCAGGTATAGTTTGAACAATTAATTGGTACGGCATCCTGATACCTTCATCTAATGCAACACTTATTACATGCTTCCCCTTTTTAAGCAGAATTGCTAAAAAGAACCTCATATTTGCAAACTTTAAAATTTAATATTGCCATTTTCTGTCAATGTATCTCTTGATCTTTTTCCTTTAGCTTTGAGGAGAGATTTCTTTCTCAAATTATTCCTGTTCAATAGCTAGCTATTTAGCAAAAGCTTGTTCTTTGAATAGGCATGGTCCCTGCCTCAGAGAGCTAATCACAGGAACAGAGCTGCCCTCCCACACATTTGATTGTAGCATCACGACAACAAAAAACAGAGTATTAACTTTTCCAGGCTACGTATACTTCTTCAGAAATTAGTCTCTATTTCAGTTGAGTAGTTAACAAGATAAATTGATGTGTTGGAATTTCCCAAGGTAGACTAGTTGCTTGCAATAAATCTTAGAGGAGTGGAAATCATTATATTCCTGAGATATTCCTTTGACATACTGGCAGGCATCTTGTACCAAAGTACATGCAATTTAAGGCAGCAGAAAAGCAAACGTAATCCCTCTGAGTCAGTAAAGGCAGGGTTTCCTCATTGACAACTCAACCACGGTGGCCTCAAGCTCTTCTCCCTGCTCGTTCCTGTCATCCTTATTCTTTGTGGGAGTGAGCTATTTCCCTGCAGGATGCCCACAAAGCCCCAGCGGATGCGAGTTCTGACGAATGGGAACTTAGATCTGCATTCCACAGCCAAATCCTATGGCGGGAAGATTTATTTTAGGGGCTATGTCAACAACTCATTTGCACTGCATGTACAGGAGAGGGATTGTTCTTCATGAGTAATGCTTGTCTGAATTGCAAGAATTACAGAACGCTGTGGGTAGAGCAAAGGGCCCGTTCTAACAGTTTAGAAATTTAAGTGTCTGTTCATGCCTTTGATCCTGATGTAATGACAAGACGAATACAGCAGAGATTTTTAGTTTATTAATTCACAGCTTAACTTCTTCGAGCTCATTTGAGAGTTTGAGCCCACATTCATTTAATCCTTTTACTTCAAGACAACGAATTTACTGCAATTACTGCAACATATAAAAAAAAAATCACAAAATATTAACATTAAGAGCAAGATTAAGAAATTTAAGGGCAAACTTTCCATGTAACACACCCAACTTTCATAAATGAAAGGAGTCACACACACAAATCTTCATGCATTGTTTAACAACTACATTCTGTCTCTCACTATCTGGGTATACTTAGTTTTACAGTCTCCACTTAGAAACTCTTAAATGTTTTATATAGCTTAGGCTCTTACCACTTGCATTTTGAGATACTTACAGTGTCTATACAATGTCTGCAGCTTTTAATACTTTCAAATGATTCTTTCACTGTCTGTCTGATTTAGAACACCTCTTGTGTTCCAGTACAGGTAACAGATCACCTCAATAGAAATACTTTACATGGAGATGCATGAAGGAGGAAATTAGAAATTTCAAACTATTTTATACAACAGATGACTAACTTTTTTTCCCCTTTTCTCCAAGACAGAAATTGGCAAGTCAGATAATATCCATACTGGGTTTAAAGAACTCAACTTTGCAATCAACCAACCCACTAAAAATTACCTGCTTAAAAGTGTCAACCAGTTATATGGAGAAAAAACATTGCCTTTCAGTAAGGTAGGTAGGCCATTTATTTGCATTGTGTAGTACCTTTTAACCTTTATGATCTATCTATGACAACATGCCACAAATTATACGCTTTTAAATATTTTCATTATATCTGCAAACTATGTTGTTATTCTTAACAGAAATATTTTCTATGAGACTCTTCCTGAGACTTTGGACACTAAAATTTTGGTTTTATGGGATGTGTATCTAATTTCAGGGTAATCTGCAAAAAATCTGGTTAGGTGCAAACCCTTCATTTGAGTATTTCCACTAGAAAATACTTTATTCCTTTGACAAAATGCTGTGCTTGTAGTCTATGTCATTCTTACCATGTTTTCTCTCTATTTGGCTGTAGTTATTTATTAGCATTCATATTGGCAGGCAACAAAGATAAGACAGCTGTCTCTCTTGCATTGCAGGAATACTTACAGTTAGCCAAGAAGTACTACAATGCGGACCCACAATCAGTTGACTTTGTGGGAGCAGCAGATGAAGTCAGGAGAGAGATCAATTCCAGGGTTGAACACCAGACTGAAGGTAAGCTCCTGCCTCTTCTCTCCCAATTTAAAAAGAAGCCTTTTTGGCATTGAACAGAAGTCTCTGTACCCAAGGTGGCCAAGGTAAGTAAACAATCCACCTCAGAGAGGTAAATCAGATAATTTTTCCTAAGGCAGTCATCCACTGACAAGCCCTTACTCAAATTAGTGTCCTCCATGGGAACACATGAGGAATGTGGCTTGCTCTTCCTTTGTAAATCAAGGTTGTCCTAGTAATCACTTATTTGCGAAAAAACTCAAGCTAGAAGCATGCTCTATCAGCACTTAACATTTCCCTTGCATATATCCACAGAAATTGTGCCAACACTTTGAAACAGTAAAACTGCACAAATGTGTAAATGTCCTTTGTTTTCCCTAGGTAAAATCAAAAATCTGCTGCCTCCTGGATCCATAGATTCGCTCAGCAGACTAGTCCTGACAAATGCGCTCTACTTCAAAGGAAACTGGGCAACAAAGTTCAAAGCTGAAGCTACCAGGCAAAGGCCTTTCAGAATAAACACGGTATGGGAATATACTGACCCATAGCCTAGACTGCAGGTAAAAAAAGCAGTGAAAAAGATGAGGGAGAGAAATTCCTGTCAGTCTTTAAATCCACATGAAATCCGGCATGGAACATTTAATTTAGTGCATATGGTATATTTTTTTCACCGCATCTTGAGCACAATGACCTCACACACATAGTAGCACCTGAGCCACAAGTAAAATTGTCAGAAGCTGACTTGAAACAAGCTTCCATTCTCTGAAGGCAAGGAAAACAAAGAGGTGAACAAAACTGTATGGATTAGTTCTTTACATTTACATTTATATTTTTAACCATACAATGAATCAGAGTTGAATAGAACTTCTTGAAATAGGTGTCATCTGAGACAGCTTCAATAGCCTGCCTGGCTTCCAAGTGCCTTTCCAGGAGAACAGAGGTCCTCTGTAGGTCCTGTGTCCTACCAGTTAGAGCCATAAAGGTGTCTCAGACATACTGGGCAGCTTCTACAGTAAATACGATAAACTTCTACTGTGCTACTTTAACTCAGTACTTTACTGTTTCGCAAAAATGGCAAATGTCTCATTTGGTTTGTTGCAGCATACAACCAAACCAGTGCCAATGATGTACGTGAGTGATAAATTTAACTCGGCCTTCATAGAATCAGTCCAGACTGACATTCTTGAGCTCCCATATGTCAATAATGACCTCAGCATGTTCATCTTGTTACCAAGTGACATCACTGGCCTACAAAAGGTAAAGCAACTGAGAACACAAATCATGTGAAAAAACAAAAGTGTCATTATTTACGTATTTTATTCACGTGGGAGGTAGAAGATCAGGTAGCAGTCATGTTGCCAGGAAGGAGGGTACTGATCAGGCTCAAGGAAAAGCAAACCCCAAACTTGGTCTAGCACTGTGAACTTGAAATTCTTGGAGCTCGGACTAGATTTCTTACTCTTGGCAGCTGGCACTTCTGTGGTTCTTAATGTTGATCAGTCCTGGAAATAGGTAACCCAAGCCCTACAAGACTGACTCTTCTTCCAGCTGAAAAAAATGAGGACAGAAAGCCAGCCCTCCTGAGATTCGCTGTCTGTACTGATCCAGACAGATATGATTTAATTCATAAAAAATGAAAAAAAAAAAAAAACCCTCACAAATTAGACAGTCTCCATTACTTTCCAGGAACTGCAGAGCTAGTATGTATGGACACTGCCACCTTCTGTAAAGAGAAGGATCCTGCCTTTAGATAATAAACATTAAATTCTTGTTTATGTTGGGGGATGTTCTGTAGGAAAAAAAGCTCTTTTCAGTAATTTCTAAAATGTAGGGAAGACGGAAACGTGAACAGCAACCAGACTATTGTTATCTGACACTGATGTTTTTATTCTACAACTATTTAACCCTGTTATATTCCCTGACAATTACTGAGAACAGTTCAAATACTGCATTGACCTACTGTAGAGCAACATGCTCCTTTAGTCAGAGAGATCTCCGAATTGGTCTTTCACTACTGGGGTTTTTTTGTACTCTTACAACAGCTTGAAAAGTTATCTATTTAAGAACAGAGAAGAAATAGGCCTTAGGGCATAGGTTTTTGAGCACCCTGTAATTTTCTGATTCTCTTTTTACTAACTGCAGCTAGAAAGAGAGTTGACTTTTGAAAACTTGTCTGCATGGACCAACCCAGAACTAATGGAGAAAATGAAAATGGAGGTTTATCTGCCCAGGTTCACGTTAGAAGAGAAATATGACCTCAAATCTACTTTGAGCAAGATGGGGATACAAGATGCCTTTACTAAAGGTCAAGCTGATTTCACAGGAATGTCAGAGAACGGCGAGCTGTTTTTGTCACAAGTATTTCACAAGTGTTACCTGGAAGTCAATGAAGAAGGCACAGAGGCAGCAGCTGCCAGTTCAGCAGCACTGGCATCTCGAAGTCTTGGTGCTACTCTTATTTTTGTAGCTGATCACCCTTTCCTCTTCTTTATCAGGCACAACAAGACCAAAAGTATCCTATTCTTGGGAAGGTTCTCTTCCCCCTAGAAACTCAACCATTACTAAATAGGCTCTCACAACATCAATAATGAACAAAATACACACTGCCAAGAGCATCTCAATAGTCTGTGCACTACTTTTTCATTTTTCTTGTACTGTTGACAAATCTCTCAATGTTAGAAGAGAGTGCACATTAAAAATAACCTGGAATTCAAGCCTCTGGCTCATTTTCCTAGCTAAAGAACCCGAAAATGGTTAGCACTGCACTGTAAGTATCAAACTGTCCACAGAATAACATTGATGCGTCTTGTCAGTGCTTTTTGAACCAGAACTGCCACAATGCAGAACAGACTAAGTTGATCTAAAACAGTAATTCCCAATGCACTTGCTTTGGTACATAAGAATAAAAGAAACAGGAAAAACTCCTTCCTGTAGAACTCTGCTGCATCTCCATTGGTTTCAGCTCGCTAAGCTGGTCATCCCAGGAGGGCTACCTCACCCACATTCTTCTCGGTTTTATATCAATGTTGCAGCCTGACACGGCTGGTAATGAAATAAATCTGCAAAACCCTCTGTGTTCCTGATACAGGTGCTTCTTCTGTACATGCAAAGGGTCTAACATACGTACTTTCTAATCTCTGTTCCACAGCAATTGGGAAATATTGAACAACAATATAGAATTGGAGGAAAATAAAGTACATGTGCCTTGAAACCTTCTCTTTTGTAACCTTTCACACATTCAACACTGTTGCCAGCCCAGCACTGCACTGCTTTACTCTCATTTTGCTTTGTCACTTATTTTACTGGTTTGAGGCAAGATCAAATTGGAGAATCAGGCCTTTGACACTAACTCCCTAAGTGCCTTCTAGAAGATTACGTGCAAATCCCTCAGTACGCATTTACTGCTGTCACAGCTCTTTCTCCTAAGGAGGAGAGTGTCCTAATCAGTCATGCACGTTTGCAGGGGATGCTCCTAACCCTCTGGATTCAGAACAGAGAGCAAAGGACGGGTCTCTTACAGGACTTGCAGATACTGCCAGCATCTTACTAGAAATGCCTCTTCTTGGGATGGCAGGACTCCTTTTTCCTGACAGAGAGGAGATTGCTGACCTTCACCGAGTCCTTTTATTTTCTGCCATGTGACCAGCTGCTCCCAGGGTCCCTTCTGGCTCTGCTTCCCAACTGGGAAGGAGCATAGGAAAAGTGTTGTGAAGCAAGGGCTTTATGGTATCCCCATACAACCTCAACAGCACTGCCCTCTGTCTGACTCAGCTGTGAAATATAACACAGGATCCCTGTGCATTCAGTTGCAATTTTGCCATGCCCTGCTTTGCCTAATGCAAGTGCTTCATGTCCCCATGAGCAAGTCCCTTAAGCACTTCCTGATGTGCCTCAGGAATAAAGATGGCAAAGCCACGTCTGGGAGGCCAAGGAGGAACAAAATCATGACAACATTCACCCCAACTCACTCACCGGCCTTTAAAGTCAATGGAAGTTCATGTCATCTTTTTCTATTTTAAGCATAATTGCCAAGATGACAGAGTTAATGTCCTCTTGGCAGTACCAGATCATTACTAAGTGACAACGGCCACAACACTTGAAGGGTGAGTTGCACATTAGGGAACAACCTTTTCACAGGCTGAGCAGCACAGCAGTGGATAAGGTTGCCCAGGAAGGTTGGGGAATCTCGATCTTCCAAGGGGCTGTGGTTGAGCTTATCTGCTGATGGCCCTGCTCCAAGCAGGAGGTTGACTTCTGGATGTCCCTTTCAATTAACATGTGTGATTTTCTCTCTTTTGTCAACCGCCCTTCTGCCTTGCCACCTCCCTTTCTCATTCTGCCTGGCACCCTTGTATCTTGACTAGCAAAGGGAGCTAGCTTGCTCACTCTCAGAATACTACTTTGGGACTTAGAGTCTCCTGGCTTGGGCTTTCGCACTGCCTAACCACTCAGCTGACCTTTCTCCTATCCTGATTTCTTGAGGACTTAACTCATTGTACTAAAACCAACACTTGTTTAATATCTGGCATTTCTTCATTGCCTTGCACAACATTGATTTCTGCTGCTTCTTAGAATACTTGACCCACTCTGTTCCTGTAATCAGGCTTGCAGCAAAATGCTTAACACACAGTACAGTTTCCTTCCCTTCCTCCATTCCCTTTCCCCTGTCCCCCAGCATCTCAAGAGTTGTTGCGACCACCTTGTCCTTCTTCCACCACCCAACAGCAGCCCATCTCTCTTCTGGGACTGCAGAGGGACAGCTACTGTGCCATGTTTGCCCCCATTGTATTTTTTCACTCCACCCCTGTTCAAGCCCTGCCAGTGGGTTTGTTTCAGTCCTTGCCCTCCTTCGCTACATGCAGGTACTGTGCACTGCCTCAGTGTTTTGCAGTGTTTCTCTCAAATGATTCCTAGCCATGGCTGCAAGGAGATTTCTTCACCAACACAGCCAGTGGGGTGTCTGTCCCTTACCCTAAATGGTGCTTCATGGCTTTGCCTCTGTCTATGACCCTAATGATCTTCAGCCTGAAGCTGGGCTCCCGCTGTCTAATTCAATCACTAAGCTTGACATTTTATGCTGGCGTAACACATTTGAAACCCAGAAGTCACAGCTGTACAAGGTCAGAGAGAAGAATCAGGCCTACAATATCTGCTTATATCCAGAAACCAAACCCATGCATTCTAGTTGTGTAACCCTTTTGATAGTCATTTATCTTAAACAGACTGGTTGTCTCCACACCAGAAGACCATTGGAACGGGTGCACTGTCCTGCTATTCTGTCAGTAGACTACTGTGGTGTAACAACAGAGATGAGATTTTAATTACATAGTCATTTTGAATATCTGAAACTCAAAAGTGACAAGGTCAACAAGGAAGACAAAATTACATTCGATCTTTTGGGGATTTGATAGAAAGGAGCTTTGGGTAGGCAGAAACAACCTGGATGTTAGGGGTGAAGGGAAGGGAGGTGCAAGCAATACTATATTTCTAAATTTGGATATAGGTGAGAAGGAAAGGGAGGTGCAAACTGTACTATATTTCTAAACTTATTCATTGCTTAACACACAACACTGAACCTAACAGAGGACAAGACCTAAGTCTTCTCTCTCACGGGATCAGAGGTAAATATTTAAACCAATTTAAGCAACTTTTCTAATGCTTTTATAAAGTGATCTGTGGCTTGCATGACTGTATAGGTAAATTATAATATACCAGTGTTACAGGGTGTTATTCTTGTGTCGTGTTTTTCTACATGTCAGCCCTTAGAGAAAATAAATCTGTGACGCTAAGGAAAACTGCTAATTTGGGGCAGAATTATCACAAGAAGGAAAGTTTTCGTAGGGTGGTAACTGTCTCATTAATTAAAATCTTCTGTTTGATAAAGGAGGCCCATACTTCAGGTGAAGAACAGGCCATTTACATTCTGGAAAGACACAGCACTGCACGTTATCAGGCTAGGGACTTAGAGAAGTATTCATTAGTGGAAAGCAGAAATTTCCATCTGGATGCTCTCTTGGTTGTGTTCTCCAAGGAAAGAAAATCACTCTGTGGTACAGATTTGGTACTGACAGAACACTGACTGCCAGAACAACTGTTGTGGCTTGGCAACCAAACACTTGATAAATACCTATAGACTTCAGAGACTGCCCCACAATTTCTGTAGCTCCATTCCATAGATACAAATATTAATAACAATAATAATGGTAACAACAATAACATTTCTGGTCTCTTGACTGGAAAACAACATGAAGCGGGTAGTACTGGGCAGGTATCTTGAAGTCTGCACTCATAGTGCATACTCATCTTAAAGTATGCACTCATAACCTCAAGCAATCTGCAGTTTCTGGGGAAAATAAAATTGCTGGAAAATAGAGAAGGGTTGGTAGGTACATATCATGAATGAAACCCCATCAATCTAAGAGCAAAAAATAGCTTTGCTATTCATGATATGACTCAGAATAGGTGTCTGGCCAGGAAAAGCACACGAACCTAAGAATTATGCCTAAGTTCTTTCTCAGGATCAGCTCTCAATTCTATGCAGATCCAAAATGAAGTAGAGGGAAACTCAGGTGTGTTGTGAACATATGTACTAACACTGCATTTAAATTCCCCTGGGAACATTACTTTGATAAATCATTAGTTAGGAATGAAAAGGAAGACAAATACACAGCTTACAAATCTGCACATTTTTGAAAACCAAAGGCAGAAAGAAACACAAAGAAAACTGCAGCTGTATAAAAGGGGACATAAGTACTATTATGGGAGAATGTTATCTGGATAACAAAAAAACTAAAAGAAAGTGCTGCTTCTAACAAGTGCCAAACAGTATCTGTGGAAGATAAATATACAACTAGGCTATTAGTTTTGGTGGGTGCCAATGCATTGTGTTGCATGTGTAACATTTCTCACAAATATGTAGTGTGTACATAATTTTAAACATTCAAATAGTACAATTCTGTCTGCTTCCTCTTTCCAGGTTGTAGCAATGGAACTGGTCTCAACATCAGTTGGCAAGCTTACAGTCGATCTTTTCAACAAGCTGAATGAGACCAACAAGGGCAAAAACATTTTCTTTTCCCCTTGGAGTATATCATCTGCTCTGGCTCTGGTGTACCTGGGTGCAAAAGGCAATACAGCAACAGAGATGGCAGAGGTACGTTGCTCTATGAAGCATACAGCCCACACAATACCTGGCTTCTCTACTGGCTGCAAAATTTAGTGTTAGATAGAAAAACTGGTCACCACAATGACAAGGAACCAAGGCAGACCACAGAATGTAACAAGTGAATGACAAATTTTATTCATTTCATAGTAGGTCCCCCACTTCTCCACTAAGAGGAAGTGTCCTGTGGGTATCACACGCTGAGCACAGAGCTTCTCTGAACCCAACTTCTTCTAAATTACTCTACACCTTCTAATTTATCCTGTGATTCTACGATTCTGTCACAGATGGGATATTCCCTTTGAGAAGCAAACAGCTAACGGCAGTATCTCCTAACTAGCTGGAAGGAGGCTTGCAGATCCCAGCACCCTACCTCTCTTTCCTGGCCAGGATGCATCTTTCTGTCTCGATTTACGCTTTCCAAAACAACTGCAGGAAAATAGGAAGAGCTTTGGTTCTCCGCAATGCCCAACCCAATCCTTCCTAATGCCACATGGGCACATTGCTGGCTCAAAAGGAGCTGTGGTGCTCAGCCCTGCCCAGCACTCTCCTCTGTGTCACCACACTCGTGATCAGATGCCATTGTACCGTTATTTTGAGGCAAACTGTTTGGGTTTGCACAAGCACGTTGCTATTGCTGAGAGCAGCAGCTGTGGAAGGGAGTTCAGCCTCGTAGTGTGTCAATGCTCTGTGAGGGAGACAGTGCTACTCATGGTTACTCTATAGGATTTACATATACGACAGCTTCATCATTCCTTTAGTCACATAGAGCAGCAGATAGCACAGTAGAGTTATCATGCAGAGGAAAAAAAAAGAAAAAAAATTGATCCCCGTTTGGCTTAAGTCACACCTGTTCCTTCATGCCTATTTCTTACCTTTGGAAACTCTGCTTGCAGGTTCTTCATTTCACTCAAGCAGCAGGAGCTGAACGCTCTTCTGTGGCCAGACCTTCTCGGGGGAGACCAAAAAGAAGAAAAATGGTATCTATTAGAACTGAAATCCAAAGACAAATTATCTCCAGAATCAAAATATCCAGATACAGTCTTAGAAGTCCAGTATTTCTTGTTTGTTCCCCCTCTTTAAAAAACAAACCCCAACGTACTTCACAACAGGTTCAAGTTCAGATCCTTTCACTCGCTTAGACTTTGAGAAGCATGGAAGGACAAGTCACTGGGATAGTCCGGAAGGTTTTCTATATGGCAAATCAGTTAATCCAGTCATAAACAGAGCCCTGCAAATGGCAGTGATGGTAAACTTGGAAAAATAAAAAGAAAGAGGAACCCAAATCCCTCTCCCGCATACATCATTTGGCATCTTTTGAAAACTTCATGCAAAAATGCTGAATGCACAGTTTCTCTTTCCAAGGATCCTGAGCACAAGCAAGCTGAAGATATCCATTCTGGCTTCAAAGAGCTCACAACTGCCATCAACAAACCCAGAAGCACCTACTCGCTGAGAAGTGCCAACCGCATTTACGTGGAAAAAACCTTCCCATTATTGCCGGTAAGTTGAACCTCAGAGAGGGGTAAGAAAAGGTGCAAAAAAATATTTCTCATTTTAATTTAATTATTTGTCATTAATAGAACATGTTTGAAGCTGGCCCTGGATTCCAATGATAAATTTAACTGGAAAATACTAATCGGTCTGCTCACAGTATTGAGGGATGCATTGCCCTTTAACTGTAGTGTAGGGGTTCCTTTTCATGCAATGTGGCTTTATTACTGGAACCCCCAATATACATGATTGTAAATGACAATTTAAAATAAGCACATCCATGGGATGTGCACAGCCTTCCTCACTTCTCCAAATAAAATTGGGAACAAAAGAAGGGCATTTTCTGTCTTTTGGTTATCTCTTAATTGTTAAGTCACAGCAAAACAGAAAGTAACAAGCACGATCCTGCAGTCCTCTAGCCCCAAGAAGCTGTCAAAAAGTCCAAGAGCTAACAACTTCCCTTTGGCACTGAAAAATCCAGCACAGTATAGAACTTTTTTTTTTTTTTTTTTTTTTTTGGGTACTTTTCAGACATACATACAGCTCAGTAAGAACTACTACAAAGCAGAGCCACACAAGGTTAACTTTAAGACAGCGCCGGAACAAACCAGAAAGGAGATCAACACTTGGGTTGAAAAACAAACCGAGGGTAAGTTGAGCTCAATTCTAACACCTTTACTCTCCTACTAAGTCAGCCTGCCATTTCCCTCAGGCAGGTGGCCTGGCTTCCCCACGTGCTACTGCAGCAGCCAGGTCATGCCTTCCGATGTGGACAGCGAGCAGAGATGCCGTGGGAGGAGAGGGAAAGAGCAGCATGCTTAAGCAGTTTTAAACACCTGATCCAGACCTCAGTGAGCTCCCTGGGGAGAATCCCATGGACTCCTCTGGGCTCTGGGTCAGCAGGTCCTCAAGCAGAACTGCTGCCCTGGCGCTGCACCCGTGCACCTCCAGCAGAGCAGACAGAGGGGAGAACCAGCTCTGCCTACCAGTGTGCTCCAAGGCGGGTGGGGATGCCTACCCAGCTGTACCACCCTGCACTGGCCAGAGGTGCTGGCCTCCTTTTACCTGGCATAACCAGCTGGTGAGGCAACCTTTCTGCTTCTAGCTGCTTGCCACGAAGTTGTGACATTTTTCAGGGAAGGTGTCAATCCCTGTCAGCTAGCCAGAAGAACCAGGCAGCAAACAGGTCTGCAAAATGTAAGCAAACTAATAGATTTACCTCAGGTGAGTATTTTAGGGAGTAGGGCACTGAGGCATGGAGTTTTTCACCTAGGAGTTGAACTGAGATTAAAAAAAAAAAAAAAAAATCAAAACAGATCCTCACTGTGCTACATTGGAATGAAACCTGACTCTTCCAATTTCAAAAGGCAAAATCAAGGATTTGCTGAGTTCACAAGATGTGGTAAACTCCACCAAGCTGATCCTGGTAAATGCCATTTACTTCAAGGCAGAATGGGAAGTGAAATTTCGGGCAGGAGATACAGATCTGCAACCCTTCCGACTGAGCAAGGTAAGCCCCTCTGGTATCCTTTTTACCATAAATAGCATGGTGACAGCTACTGCTGAAATCTTTCCATTTCACAAGTCTTTTAGGTATCCCTGTGGTAACTAGACTTTTTGTAAAAAGCTGCTTACCACAAAATGTGTCCGTGCCCAACTCACTGCAATGTTAAGATGCTGCTCAGGTAAATGTTAATGAGCTCCAGATAACAGCTACCTTTTCGAAAAGCACTACAGTCATTAAGACCTTTTTGTAAAGCACTGCTAAAAGGGGCTAGATTGCAAAAATATGATTTTGAGAGTCCAAGCTTCATGGACAGGAACTACATGCTATGTCATGGGTGAGTATGGTACCCGGACCTCTGTGATGTGCAGCCTAGCTAGGCGCAAATATACCTGCTCAAATACAGATGCAACAGGGTGCTATGAGTGGGTGCATGGTTGGCCAGGACTAGAAGAAACATACTATAGCATGTACCCAGAAGACATGTCAATGAATTCACATCAAAAGACAAAAGCTCGGTGCAATTTCCACCAACTGTAGCTTCCTCCTTATTATAGAATCATAGAATGGTTTAGGTTGGAAGGGACCTTGAACATCATCTAGTTCCAACCCCCCTGCCATGGGCAGGGACACCTACTACTGGACCTGGTTGCTCAAAGCCCCGTCCAACCTGGTGTTGAACACTTCCAGGGATGGGGCCTCTACAACTTCCCTGGGCAACCCGTTCCAGTGTCTCACCACCTGCAGAGTAAAGAATTTCTTCCTGAGACCTAATCTAAATCTACCTTCTTTAAACCCTTCTGTTAAGGGTTGTGACATAAAGAGCAATCAACTAGTCAACTTTTTATTGCCAGAGAGGGGAGACCACAGAAAAACTATGCAACACATCCTCTTAAACCATACCTGGTTCTCTGCTGTAGTGTTGTAGGGCCATCCTCCTAATCCTTGCAGACATTCCTAACTCTCTTCCTCCCTCCTCTCTGGCTGCTATGCATGTTTTGGGGGAGAAGATAAAAATCAGTCAGTTCAGCCCTCAACAAAATGCTCTGGGCCAAACTCCAAGATAAGCAATATCGTACAGTAAAGAAAAGCTTTGGAAAATGAATGACAAATCACTGATGTAAAAGTTGCTTACAAAAGTCTCCTCTCCCTCGACTCCACTGAGTCATCATCATCCTTCTTTTCAAGGAATGATTTCTTACCTATAAGTAAATACTTTACAGAACAAGACCAAGCCTGTGAAGATGATGTACATGAGAAACACATTTCCAGTTCTCATCATGGAAACAATGAATTTCAAAATGATTGAGTTGCCGTACGTGAAACGTGAACTCAGTATGTTCATCCTCCTTCCCGATGACATCAAAGACAGCACTACAGGTCTCGAACAGGTGAAAAACTATGCTACATCCATTTTTTATCACCACCCAGTCATTAAAATAAGAAAAGGACAGGCTGGCGACCATATCTCTCCCTCTGAGGACATGCTGTTTCATCTTCTCCACTAGCTGAATTAACTTCCTTTAATACCTATCCAATCCCAAGGAAGTTCCTCCACACTGAGTGCCCTTAGTTCGTTAAGAAGTGAAGACAGTCAGCCCTGTGCATAACCAGATGCTTAGCTCTTCAACAGCCCCATGACTGACACCCAATCCTACATGATCTGTAAGGGTTAAATCTCCCTTCACTGTGCACTCAGGAGGGACAGTACTGCACAAGTAGTCGAAGCCTCTCCCTGAAATAACAGACACCTCTTCCCCATGGCCTGGAATTTCATTCACCACCTTGTTCTCATTCTGTTTGCCCCCACACATATTTGTTTGCTCTCTGAAAACCTAGGATTTTGATGAGGCTGCATTTGCTACAATAACGAGATCTGCCACTGTGGTTACTACAATTGCAAGATTGTTAAATTCCTGGCATCTATCATGTCATGAATACCCCTCATTGTTCTCCTCCATTTGATCTGAGCTGAACCCTGGTGACACAGCGCACAGAGTGTCAGCAAAAGATTTTGCTGGAACCAGTTTGTTTTAAAACTGCCAAGGAAATAAGTGCAATACTACTGAATTAAAAGAAAGAACCACCTCAGGGGATGGCAGCTGCAGGCGTTGAGTGCCCTGTCTTTTGCAATGAATTTGGCAGGCATGGTGCTCAAAACCTTGCAGCAATAAGTCTGTTGCACACCCTGCCTCTGATCGTCAGTAAAACCAGTTTATATTTCATGTTTTCAGCTAAATGTTAAATTTCCCATTTAAAAACTGTTTAATCCATTAAATTGCCATAAAATTGATTAATTAATAGTTAGCTATTTTTTCCTTGCAAACATCAAATTCTTTCTCTTTCTTAAATGATAGCTGGAAAGAGAACTGACATATGAGAAGCTGTCCGAATGGACTGATTCCAAGAAGATGACCGAAACTCTTGTGGATCTCTACCTACCTAAGTTCACAATGGAAGAGAGATATGACCTCAGCGAAAAACTGAGCAGCATGGGAATGCACAGCGCCTTCAGCAGCAATGCTGATTTCAGTGGAATGGCTGGGAAGGGTGACGTGCTGATCTCCAAAGTTTTTCACAAGTCTTTTGTTGCAGTTGATGAGGAAGGCACTGAGGCAGCTGCTGCTACTGTAGCTGTAAGTCTTACAAGTGCACTTGTCAGCCACGCTCTGAAATTTAAGGTTGACCATCCTTTCCACTTCTTCATCAGACACAACAAATCCAAGAGCATCCTTTTTTTTGGCAGATTCTGCTCTCCCCTAGAATGAGTTATTACTTGCTCCCAGACAGCACCCAAGGTTCACTGTTTCATAGAAAAATGTGAACTGCAATTTTAAAAGCTCAACCTTAAGCCATGTAGCCATAGGTACTGAAAGTATATGTCCCTTTTCTTCCCCCTCTCAAGTAAGGCAGTATCCAGAGACCACCCTGTGCCTCAAGAGACCATCCCTCTACTGTTCCTTTCCATTATTCTAAAGCCACAGTCCTCCATGAAAAGAGTGCAGAGTTTTGCTCGCTTTCATCAAACCTGCTCTTTTGGCTTTGCTGTTTGAGAGTAAGGTGGAGCCATAAAAGCCTCTCTGCACACAGGCCATCATCTAGCCCCATGCCAAGTGCTGACTTCAAGGGCAATGCAGTTCATCAGTTCATCCGCTTGAATCCCCCAGAGAGGAAAAAAATCCCTGAAAGAAAAAAAAAAAAAAAACTTGTAGAAATCTATATGCTCCTCTTTTCCTCAGTGGGAAACATGCGCTTGCATTACAACGCAGTTTCCTTATGGCCATTTCAAATGACTGTTGGAAATTAACAAAATTCAATACAAACCCAGAATAATCTCAAAATGCCTCTCACCTTCCCTGTCTCACCGTGTGTGTACAGACATATTACACTCACTGTCTCTTCCCTTTGCCGCTTCAGGAAAAAATGAGGCAGTGAGGGAAAATGGTCCAGCCCTTAACATTTAATCTCTGGTTTTCAATCACCTTGCATTTTTTCCTCATTTTTCTAAACTTCATAGGTTAAGGTTACTAAGAGTTCCAACCAGCAAAAATGTTAAGAAAATTATGAGGAACATGCTTCTTGCTACCTGTTATTATTATGCAATCTAAACCCTCCAGAATTCAAATCTGCTTCCTCTTTCTAATTTAAACTAATTATACCAGTTTCCTATCTAATATCTGCATAGTTTCCTTGCTACCTGTATCACTGATCAATGTATGATTCATGTAATGGTTTCTGATGAATTATGTAATGTATGAGTGCATCTCAGCAAAGACAGTGATGGTATTGACAGAAACACCAGTGAGAGTTTGATTGATGCTTTACTTCGTGTTTTGCCATGATCTGCATTTAATCCAATAAATGAACCTGGAGTTGTGTTTGTGCTATTCAGGACACGAACTTACCTGGTTCTCTTAGCACATCATATAAGGTGCACGGCTGGAGCACATTTCCATTCTTGCCGTTCCAAATCAACCATCATATCATCCCCATTGACAAAGTTGACACACTTAGTGTCTTATTCCCACTAGTCTTCAAAACGGCCCCGAAAACAGTGTTATTCAGCCTATTATCCTAGGCATTTACTGAACATACCAAATGAAATTAAACACTGTGATGACTCACTGAGTCAAGGTATTTGTGGGAAAGTAATGGAAGATTGGCAAGGAGGATTGTAAACACTCTCCATTGACTTGCAACTGGGGTGTCGAAAAACACATATCACACTGATTGTTGTTTAGCCTTGTGTGTTGGACAAGTAGAACACCCGTGTTTAGACAACATAGGCCCGTGACAAAGTTGGAGTATCCTATCCTATCCTATGCTTCAGATTCCTGCGCTGCTGTGGGAAAGACCAAAGCACACTGGTAAACTACGCCTGCACAAGTTCCTGATATACCGGTGAGAACATCAGGTTCAGTGGCCCTCTAGCGTGGAGCTTGGTGCCTGCGCCCCCACCTGCGTGACTCTGCTGGGGTGCCGCTCCAGGGAACCCCTGGTTAGCAAAGTAACGAAAATAAATTTACTCTTTGTATTTCAACTGTGGTTTTGTGGTTGTCCCTGTCTCCTGCTTATGCCGGCTCACGCATTTGGACTTTTCTTTTTAAACATTCAGCTTCCCGTTTTTGACTACTGCTTATTGCGCTATCGGCCCCCTTGGGACCTACTCAGGAGGCTTGACTTCCTGTCACAACACACTAGAAATAAAGAAGTCTGACTAGAGCCCATAGCCCTGAAAAGCAGCTTCCAAACGTCTCTTTTGCCCTGTACAATAGCAAACAAGCAATGCTGCACTGGCAACATCGGTTCCCTCCGTTGGCTTGGGAGGGCAGCTGTTGTGCTTTCCTGTGGCCACGAGGAATGGCATAAAGTTTTGTCGCTGTTGTGGCACCCAATAACCACATGTCAGAGAACATTATCTAAGGCAACGAGATTTGAATGCAGGAGGGAGGTACTGTAAAAACATTTACTCTCAGCAAAATTCCACCTATAATTACAACTCACTCCACCTCCAAAAAAAGCTATTCTATTTGGAAATACATCTCCACCCAGCAAAGTATACCTGTATCTTCTTCCCTATACAAAGTGCTGCTTCTAAAATCAGTGCCCTCCCTTGCCTCTAACCCTCAGCTCAGGGTTCAGCTGTCTGTCATCCAGGACCTACCTTGGTGCAGCCCAGTCCTGTGCTACTGACTCAGCTTTACTTTGAGTTTTATTGTTTAGGTGTGGAAAAGCACGCAAGTGAAGGCCGTCCAAAATAAGGAAAGTAAAAACACAAACAGAGAAGCTATTGTCAGGACAGAATAGTCAGTGTAGCAAGGCTTCAGGATGAGAAAAACTTGCACAAGGAGCTATAAAATCAAAATTAAAAAAAAAAAAAAAAAGAAGAAGAATTGGAAGGCAACAACTAGCAACATAGAGGCTGCATCTCTTCTAGGGAGCAACAAAGAACAGCGATGCCTGGCCAGCAAAGACTCATCAGGGTGGTAAGCATATTAATTCTTAGTCTTGTGACATGTTAATCCTCTCTCTCTGCTGTGTGCATTCCCAGTTACTGGGAACTCCTAAATTGTGTTTACCCAGTTTGAAGAGTCAATTCATACATGAGCAAAAGTTGCCCTAAGAGGTGGGAAGAGTGCCATGCCGAGCCAAATGAAAGGTCTTCCCATGCTGATTTTCACCCATCGCCTCCTTCATACCACACTGCAGGGTGCTGCAAAGCAATACCTCCAAGGATCTCCAAGGAACTACAGCACAGTGTCCACAAGCTGGTGAGAGGTGCAAAGGGTCAAACAGTATGGTTCTGGTACCAAGCTGCTCTCAGTCTCAGCTTTGCTAGAGACATGATGCCAAAGAGCACAAAGACATTCTTGGGATGCAGGTGAAAAGAGTAAAGGAGAAGGAAAGGAGCCCAACCAGGGGGAAACACTCTTTAGAGCACATCTACTGCAAGGAATGCTGCAACCTGGTTCATTTGTGCCTCCCTGTACTATTTCCACAGTAACGAGTGTCTGATTTCAAGTCAGGCTAACACTAACAATCACAGAATTGTTCAAACTAGAAGTGACCACTCGAGATCATCTGGTCCAACCCCCTGTGCAGGCAGGGTCAGCTAGTGCAGGTTGCACAGGACCATGTCGAGATGGATTTTGAGTATCTGGCTCTGCCAATGGAGACTACACAATCTTGCCAAGCAACCTGTGCCACTCTTTGACCATCCTCACAGTAAAAAGCTGTTTTCTTGTGTTCAGATTGAATTTCATGTTTTTAACCTATGCATATTGCCTCCACTTACTGGGCACTACTGAGAAGAGTCTGGTTCCTTCTTCGTTACATCCCTTGAAGTATTTTTGCACATAGGTAAGATCCCTGAGCTTTCTTTTCTCCAGGGTCTTTTCTCAACCCTCTCAGCCTCTCCTCATATGAAAGATGTTCCACTCCTTTAATCACCTTTGTGGCCCTGTTCAGGTGGAAGACACAGAAAACCTTATCTTCCTTATATGGAGAAGCCCAGAACTGGACACAACACTCAGCCATGGTCTCATGAAGCTGAGCACAGAGGGTGTCACGAATGGAGTCATGCAGTTCAATCATAAGAGAAAACTAACAATATACTTTATTGATATAAAACGGTGAGTCAACAAAATTCAATGGTAAATTCAACAGTGGTTTAACAAGATTCAATGGCAGGGCACACTTGGTTATTTACTGCATAGAGGACAGGGTCAGACAGAGCTGTCAGGAGAACCCTACCATTGAGTCATGAGGTTCAAAAAGGACACCCTCGCTTTCTAAACTCCTTCTCAGAGAGGAGTCTAGGTGAGCTGGATCCAATTCTAGTCCCAGTTTTGGTCAACAGTCAGCTGGATTTCCTGCTTGTCAGAACTGTCCGTTCTTGAGCTTGGGAAGGTGATTCTTGAACATCAACCAGATCTTCTGGACTCCTCTTGTCTCCGGGACCATATCCCATGGGATTCTTCCAAGCCGATTTCTGAGGATCTCCTGGAATCCAGGGCTGTAGTCCTGCTTTTTGCCCTGCTCCTTTCTCTTAGGATCCTCAGCTCCATCATCTCATGGTCACTGTAGCCAAGGCTACTTCTGACTTTCTCATCCATGAACAGTTCTTCCTTGTTTCTCAGTATCAGGTCCTTGTTCATTTCTCAGTCCCTTGTGCCAGGAAGTTATCAACAATGTACTCCCCTAGATTACTTGAGCCCTAATGTATCATTTTCCCAGCAGATATCAGGGTGATACCCCATAAGGACCAGGCTTCCTTCAGGTGTTTGAAGAAGGCCTCATCTACTTCCCAGCCAGGAAGTCTACAGCAGATACCCACTATAATAGCACCTGTGTGGCCTGCCCACTAATCTTGACCGGCTCCTGGTCTGTGCCAAGGCAGAGCCCCATGCATTCCAGCTGCCCTCTCACACAAAGGGCAACTCCTCCTTGCCTTCCCAGCCTGTCCTTCTTGAAAAGCCTGTAACCCTGCCCTACAGCACTCCAGTCTGTGACCTATGCCACCACATCTCCATGATGCCAATGAAGTAATAGTCCTGTAACCACACACAAACATCTAACTGCTTCTCTTTGTTGCCCATGCTGCCTGCATTAGTGTCGTGGCATTTCAGAGAGGCACCCGGACCTGCTGATTCCCCCTGGGTACAGTGTTGAGAGGTTTTCCCTTAAGGCTCTTCTGCAAGCACTTCATTCTTTACATGCCTATGCTTGAAGTGATTCCGCTTTAGCTGTTCTGTTTATTGCTATGTCCCTCCTGCTCCCATCGCCCCAGGCTCTTGGCGTGTCTATCTCATTTAAAACCTCCTTTTTTGTTGAGGAATTATTCACTCCACCATCCATTTCTAGCTTGACGCTCTGCTTAGCAGGTTGGCCAGCCTGCTGACAAAGACACTTTTCCCTGTTCAGTCAGGTGGATCCCTTCCAAGCAGCCAGTGACCCTCAGACAGGTCCCATGGTGGTAGAAACTGAATCCTTGCTGCCGACAACAGCAGTGCAATGAATTGTTAACCCACAGGATCTGTCAAGTTCTCCTCAGGCCTGTCCACCTCACCAACAGGATTGAGGAGTGAACCACCCCCATACCCTCAACCACCTCCTTCAGAGCCCTGTAGTCACATTTTATGCTTCCTAGGTCACCCCTGGCAGTATCATTTGTGCCTCCATAGAAAAGCAGCAGGGGGAGGGACAGATGAGCCTCAGCAGCCTCTCTACAACATCCTGAATGCACGTCCCCTAGCAAGCCACAAATCTGCCCAGATGACAAATCGGGGCAGCAGATATGGGCCCCGTCCGCTGCATTTACTTTCACTTCTCACACTTGCTAATGGCCTTTGAGATCTGGAAGGTGCATCTGCCAGTGCTGTAAGTTAAGAAAAATTGCAAGTGTTTTAGTTTCCATGGTTTCAGAATTATTTCCCCTTGCTACTTTGGGACGCTACACTTGGATATAGCAAGGGAGGCATGTCTGGGAATGTGAATTTCCAGTGCAGTGTGCTGGCCACGCTTGCTGTTGTTGTTCCAGGAGGCCTGGGGGCTCCTGGAGGTGACAGGCTGGCCAGGAACAGTCTCAGATGGGCGAAGGGAAGAGAAGACAGATCTGGAGCAGGGCAGCTCCTATGTCATGGACAGGTCATGGTGTTCCAATGCTCTTCTCAGCAAGGGCTCCCCCAAGCACTGTCCTTTCTCTCCTGTTTGCCACAAAAGGTGGCTCGATGCTTTTGAAAGACAGTTCCATTTATTCTGCCATAGTGGAGAAAACGCTATTTAATCATCTTTCTAAAATACTCAAAGGTAGTCAAGTAACAGGTGTTACATGACTGGTTTTGAGAAATTCTGGGTTTGTTCTGTCTCACCAAAATTTCAGGTCCACGAACCCCTCCTTGAAAGGTCCCAGGACTTTGAAAACCAAAGAAAGAAATATGTACAGGAAAGTTCTGAGATAAGCCTCAATACAAACACGTTGTGAGCATGGACTGCATGTCACTTAGTGATTCTGTGCCTGTCAAAACACATTAGATTAACATGCTTTCAGTTTATCCTACAATGAGAGAGGGGGCTTTTGCCTCCCAGTGCAAATCTCAGCATCATAAAATAATCCCTGGCACCTCTGTGGTAGCTGACCTCATGACAAGCACAAATGGCGGACTCAGCACACAATAATAAAACCTGGTGTGCTGGTGTATTGTTAGCATTCCAGAGAAGGACACAGAAAAAAACCCCAAAACACCTGCTTTAGAACTGAAATGAAAATGCATCCAAAGTTTTTAAGGTTTTATTCTACCATCAGCAACAACCACAAGAAAATCCCTTTTAAAAATGTTATTTACAGTCTAATTCTTTAGTTCTATTGCAGCAGATGTGATACTTGCTCTCATTTTCCTCCTGGATGACATAGCTGAATGGGATTTCCTGCAGAATCTGGACTTAGTCTAGCACTAATTTTAAATTGTGCTGCTTTTTACTAGATGTAGCTGAAAGGCAACTGATCTTCAAGAAATGCCCAGCTGGTCTGCTCAGAGTGGACCATTTACAAAGTACAGGGATAGGAGTACAACAATCCTACAGGCAGAAAGCTACAACCTTACACCTATGCCGAGCAAGATGGGGATGAAAGATGGCTTCAAAAAAAGCCAAAATGACTTAATCAGTATGCCAGAGGAAAATGACTGGTTTAACAAAAAGACTTTTCATGACCACTTGTCAGAGGTCAATCCACTTGAGGTCAACAGGTCAGGCGTTGTGATGCTGTGAAACCTTGTTTCTACCATTCCGGTTGCAACATTTCACTATTTCCTGTCACAATTTCCACCTGGCACAGCAAAAGCAAGCGTGCCTCTTCTTTGGCCAACTTGCTCCCCTTTGAAACTCCATTCTCTCTTACTAAACAGGATCTTGCAGCAGCTGGAATGTACCACAAGGAGTGTCTACACCGTTTGGGTACCCTTTCTTCATTTTCCTGTATTTTTGACCAATCTTTGCAGCTTGTAGTACCACTAACTGCTATTTTTTTTTTCTTCTTCTGTTAATTTAGCTAAAACATAGACAACAGCAGTTTCAGATATATAGCAGAAACATTTCTTAAGCACATACCTAAACATAATAGTGTATAATACGTTTTTGAAGCAAGAAAATAAGATAGATATTCCAGGCGCAAAACCTGCACACACTTAAAATCGAAACGTGTTGTCCTGGTTTTAGCAATGTAAGATTAGCTTATCTTTCAGTAATTTTACTTTTCAGTAAGGTGTCTTCTTAATGCTTTGGAAAAATGCACTTTCAGAAGACTCTAGTGTCTGAATTTGTGAAAATACTTTACAGCCAGCTATGGTACGTAGGTTTCGCCAGGTGCAGGGACGAGGAGAAGCAAGACCCGGGCACTTGACCCAATATGGCCATCAGGATTATTTCATACCATGAATGTCACATCTAATATAAATTAGAAAGTTTGCTGAGGAGTTCTCTCTCTTCCTTGACGGCTGCAATCCTGAGAACTTCTTGCCCCAGTGCTGGACCCCTGAGCCCTTCCCTTCCTCCCAAAGCCGTAGCACTCGCAGTGTCTGACATTTGCTGTCCACTGTTGGGAATGCAGCTTCCTACTGATAGAGTTGGTTGAGTATAATCTTTATATATTTTATATTGGCACTGGGATCAATATTGGTTCTTTACTGTTATTAATGTTAGCTTAGTCTTATCCTATTAAATCCATTTATATTTCAGCCCTCGTGTTTCCTTGTTTTTTCCCGATTCCCCTTCCCAGGTGGGGAGGGGTCATCAAGTGATAGGACAATTGTCTAAATGACAATAAATTGTTGTGGGTTCATCAAACCATAACACACATGAAAGAAGGGAAGCACATATATCACTCTTGAAACCTTGTATGACATACATACCAGCCAGATTCAAAGTGAATATAAGCACAAAAATGTAATTCTAGTTCAAAATACAGACTTGTACTCTTTATACTGATTCTTTTTCTGTATAAGGTAAATGCATGCCGGAAATTGGTTTACTCTGCATATGTCATACTAGTGGGCAGAGGCCACTAGCTAACCATCAATGTAGCAGAAAAGACATAATGATTGCAAAGGAAATTTATCAATGCAGTTTAAATCACACAGATAGAAGTGACTTAAAACAGTAGAATTGCTAATTACGCTGGTTTAAAGTAAAACATTTGTGTACACATAACTGCTTTGTATTATACCTTTCCTGATCTCCAATTTTACACATTCTGGTGTTTGACTCTCTACTACAATACAACAAAGTCTCATCAAAAGAAATCATTACAAGTAGAGGTTCCAAGCAGTTTTGCAGCTTTTTGTAGATGATCCAAACTCTCTCAATTGATCACAGAGGAATAATAAGCTCACAGAGTGTAGAGCCTGTAGGTATCTAAAGCACTTTCACCTCCTTTGCTAGGAGCAGCAGTTTCAAAGCAACATCCAGCAGTTCAAATGAGTCCAGTGTTCACTCTTATTTCATCACTTATTTTAGGTGACTGTGTAAACACCTTCTGAACTTCCTTTGTGATGTGCTTTCTGAAACAGATGAGCAAAAATATTAAATCTCAAAAAATAAGGGCTTCATGTGATCTGAAGGCCATAAGTATTCCAATCCTTCCCCGCTCAAATTTGACCACAGGATGAATGAGACTAACAGCCTATTTCAATATTCCCTTTTAGCCATATCTTTGAGATTAATTTCTATTAATTGCTTCACTTCGTAGAGTAAAAGAAAAGGAAGCTATAAAATTATTTCAACACGACCGTTGTCAATGTAGGGTGGTTCAATACTTTTCTGCAATTCGTACTTTTTTGCAGGCCAAATGCCAATGCTGTGGAGGTCACCTGTGGGAGAAAGACATACTGGCCTTCACATTTCAAGACATACACCCACTAACAGTGGCCTTGAATTGAGGAGGTGTCTCTCTCTCTCTAAATTCTGAAAGCAGATGATAGACAGTAAAAGTAGGAATAAATGAGGGAACATGCTCATTAACACAAGAAGAGGATGTAGAGAAGAAAAGGGAGGTGCAAACATTTCTACATTTCCAAAAGTATTCATTGCCTCACAGACCGCCACAGATCCTGACTAAAGACAGATCTGAAGACTCTTCTCTCCCTCAGAATTTCAGGTAGTGTAAGTATTCATACCAAAATTACTAGCTTTACTTTGGAAGTCTTAAAAATGCATCTTAAATTCTTGGGAACTGAGCAGTTAAATGACAGTATAAACATCATGCAGCGGAAGGGAGTGCTCATTTTTTAGTACAAAGTGTAGCCCTACACAGGGGCTGTAAACCTACACAGCCTGGGAGGGCAGAAAGTTTCCTCACCTGTAGGAAGGGTGCCTTAATCACCAGGCTACCAGTGGATTTAGGATCAGAGGACTGAGAACAGGCTGCGGGAAAGGATATACCCCTCCTGATCCTGGAATTGAATACACAAGACAGCATGACGATGCAGCAGGGTTTTGGATGCTTAGCATCAGGTGTATTGGTTCAAGCCTCTGCTTTATTAATATGAAACTGGATCAGGGATCCATACTTTTCCTTTTCCAGATGTCCGAAGGGTCTAGCAGAACAGTGAATCTCATAGGAACACACACATGTTCTGTTTCTCAAGCCCAAGAAATGCCTGATTGCTCCATGCAGATTCAGTTCAGGTACTCTCTGGGTGCAGGAGACGGAGATGTAAGTTTTAAGTTTTTCAGGCAAAAACGTTCAGCTCAGCCTTGTTCCCTAAATATACTCTGGGAGTATCAACATTTCCAAGCACAGCAGTAAGAGAGATTTGATCCGAAGTTCCTAAAAATGCTTAGGTATGAGCTAGGCTGCATTCTCCCAAGAATGCTTCAAAGCAGTTGTGAAGCTCCGGGAAGCTTCAAAATCAAAACTTGAGGCCCTGGGCGTCTCTAACACAGCACGGCAGCTAGCTTTGGAGACTGCAGTTTTTGACTTAAGCATGTAAACTGAGAGTGAAGATAGATTTAAATGTTCAGTTGCTTTTGTTGATCTAATGCTTAACCTTTCACCTGATGCCATCTTATGCTAACTTTAGTACATGTTTTAGTAGTCCTTATACTGGTGAAGACAAGGGAAATTTTTGAATTTACACTAATATTTGTAAACAGTATTAGCCTGACCTAAAATATGCTAATAAGAAGCACAGGTTTGTTCTGGATCCACCTATGGAAAATCAGTTTAATCCCAGGGCAGGGTTTTTTGTTTGCTTTGGTTTTGTCCTGTAAAAACATATTTGGAAAAAGAAGCAGAACAAGGATGGAAAATATGCAGGTTCTGATAAGCCAGCAAAAAAACAGGGAAAATTTCTTGTTTAAAACAGGAACTGTTTGGGATTGTGTAAGATACAAGAGTTTACTTGAAAACCAGTAATTAACAAATCCAGCTACAGCTTTCAAATGTGAGTTTACCTAGATCAAGAACGTATAAAAATCTACAGATCTCTAGTAGCTTTCGAGATACATGTAGTGAATCCCATGAATTCACCATGCCTTTTCCAGCAGAAAACAATAGCATAGGACGTTTAAGGAAATAGAAAAAAGCTCAAAGCAGAACAGTGAGAAATGATTCTGTTTCGCTCCCAAAGAATCAAAGAATAATTCTATGAAAACTGAGCAAATGGGTTTTTGAAACAAGTTGGGTCTGTGAAAACTTTTCTAACTAAAAGAGTGCTCATCTGATGAAGAATAAATAAAAAAAACTGAGGACATTGAGGCATGATGGGGAAGGGAGAAATAACGCAGGTCTTAAAAAGAGACCTACTAGCTGGCTGTACTTGGTCTCTGTACAGTATTTTACCCATTACAGGGACACCCTCACACTGTATTTGAGAGGCCGCAGGCAATCTCCCACTAGCAGCTTTGTATTTTTTAAAAGAAGTAAAGAAGCAGTCATCACCTCTCTCTCACACTCATTTGTCTCAGGCTGCATCAATGGAGTCTCTCTCCATGTCAACCACCAGCTTCACTCTGGACCTTTACAAAAAGCTGAATGAAACTTCCAAAGGCCAAAACATTTTCTTTTCTCCCTGGAGTATTGCAACTGCTCTCGCCATGGTCTACCTGGGTGCAAAAGGTGACACTGCAGCCCAGATGGCTGAGGTAAGCTCTGAAATTAGCAGTATATCACCTTACAGGTGGTTCCCACACAAATTGCATTATTCTCCTGCCTATGGGGAACAGAAAAGAACAACATTATGGCGACCTGCCATAGTGTTGGGTACAGGAAATAACCCCACGCACGCTGCTGGCAGTCCTGCAGGTCACTGTTCTTCCGCTTTGTTTCCAAGATCTCCCTGCTCTGCACTACCCCTACAGTTAGTTTACCCTTATAGTTCCCGGTGCGTTGCAAGTGGTCTGCCAGAGGGAGGTTATGGACATCAGAGACTGCTGCTGGTTTTGCTTGGAACTCTACCTTCTATTTTAAATGCCCTTTGAACAGAATAATTCACCTAATACAGCGCTCAAATAGTAATAAAGAGACAGCTTTATTAGCAAAATTAATACTGAGCTAAGATAATCTAGAATAAGGAGTACCAGAGATAAAATCACTGCCTCTAAATCCCAGCTGGTTCTGGAAGCAGTTTATGTGTTTTCTCATACTGCATACCAAAGTTAGTAAGCTCTCCTGAACGCGTGTTGGGCTGCACAGGAGCAGTACAAACACCTCTGCTTCTGACATAGTTCGTCTATAAATAAGGTAATCCTCCCACAAATAATGGAGACATACTAGTACTGAAAATACAATTTCACTTATGGCCGCTTTAGCAGAAACTTTCAGTCTCGTACTCTTTCAGGTTATATGTGTTTCCTTAAACACATTAAATGTAAAATTGTACATTTCTGTCCCAGTAGTAAAACTCTGAAGTGCACTATGCTCTTCTTTGTGCTTGGTCATGATCTGAAAATAGAGTCTGTGTAGCCAAGCACGAACTGATCATTTATCTAAATAAATTCATATTTGAGCCATAATATTGATCTACTATTAAGCAGTAAATATGACTACAATCTATATAATAATGATACAGTTATAGAGACTAAATCAAGAGTAAGGTTTTGTCCTCAGTAACTTTTAACAGACTAACTATTATTGGGCATGACTGGTGAATTACCATAGAAAACTAATGTAATTACATAACCCTTGGGCACATTTATCTTCAAAAAACAAGCTGTCTTCATGAACATTTATCATCATCACAGGTTCTTCATTTTAACCAGACTGCAGGAGAAGAAGGTTCATCTGAGACAACAAGGCCTTCTCTGGGGAGACCAAAGAAAAGAAAGATGGTATTTATTACAACAGAAGAACCAGAGAAAAAAAGCTCTGAGAAAGGGATAGCTCATCACAACTACCGCTTTAGCCTTCTAACATTTGCTTGTCTTCAGCCTATATCTACTGTCACTTCAGTAAGGACTGTATCTAGAAAAAGTGAACAAGCAGATAATGTTACTGTAAAACTCATGAACTCATGCCTTCAAAAGCAGAACTGAGACACCAACAGCATTTTAGTTGTCCCTAATACTGTCTTACTCAGTTTTAGATAGTCTATGGCAATATCAAAAAATCAATTCTCCTAATGTTCTTAGGACAATTCTATCTCTTACCAGCTCCAGATTTTGGGTTTTTTTCTGTAGTGAAAAACAACTATTGCATTCACACCTTACTCCGGCCCTACCCAACAAACTCCCTTCTACCTTTTTCATGCATGGACACATCAGGCAAATAAAATTCCTCTTTAAGCTAACACACGCCGATTCATCCTTGTTCATCAGCTCCCCAGAGACTTGCCACCAGGAGGAACTGCCCAGATCTTTGTCAGCAAATGAAATCCCTAAACACGGAAAGGCTTGTAAACTCAAACAAACCATGTTTCTTTAGCACAGAAACTAAAAGAAAGCTCAAAGAAACTAGATTAGACAAACTGAAAATAAAAGGGGAGTGGGAGCGGGGTGGGTTATATTAGTCGCTCCCTAGATGGTGGGGGATTAATCTTCAAGATGAATCCTTACATCCGCATTCCTTTTAGCAACTAACTGACGTCCTGAGTTGTAGCAAAGTCTGCCTAATCTGGTCCTTGAGACATTTCCCTCCATTACCCTTCAGTCTGTTCCCATCCCTTTGCAAAACCCAGCCTCTGCTACCCCGTGTCCTCTGGTTACCAAATTCTTTCCTTCCTGTCCTTCCTAGCAGCCCTTGTCTCAGCACGAGTGAGAAAAGACTAGAGCAAGGAATGCCACCTGACCAACCTTATGACAAGTCACCATGCGTCGGTGGCACAGACCCTCAGTGTCTCATGTGCAGGGCATGGTATACGCCACGGAGGAGGACACTGCACCCAAGCAGCTGGTGGGAAGCAGCTGCCAGGTAGCAGCTTATTCTTCCATTAGTGGAGCAACAGCTGGCAACGGCTGGCAAGCAAGCCCAGGCTCCCTAAAACCATCAACACTGACATCCAAGACAAGGTCCCTCCAAAATCCAAAAAGCAACAGCAAAATTAATGTGAAACAGAGAAAATCTGAATAGTAGGTGAATCCATGTCCTGATACTAGCGTATGTCAGAACAGAGCACCTACTCAAAAGCTGCCAGGCTGCACTGATGGGTCCTCGTTAAACTGAAAATTAGGCCTCACCATGACTGAAATGAGGAGATTCAAGTTCCTGGGAGCACCATCAGCTAATGTCCCCCAAAGGCCTACACAGCACTACAGAAACAGATCGTCACCCTACAGACAGAAAATAGTTTGTCCAGTTATATATAGTGCTGCAAACATGCAACATACCCAAAAAAAAGCTCCATCCCCCAAAATTCCTTTTTAATTAAAACAACCTGGGCATTTTAAACAACCACAGCAGGTGCAACACTTCAGACAGAAAAAAAAAATAATTCATATTAATTGGTGTTTCTTTCCAAGGATCCTGCGCACAAGCAAGCTGGAAATATCCACTCTGGCTTTAAAGAGCTCCTGTCTGCCATCAACAAACCCAGAAGCACCTACCTGCTGAAGAGTGCCAACCGACTGTATGAGGAAAAGACCTACCCATTACTGCCCGTGAGTCAAACATTTTTCTTTAGAATATTTTGGCATTAAGAGGGATTGTCAACAGAGATGATGATCGCACTGCGGTTTCAGTGAGAACATGAGGGCAACCATACGGGGCTAGCCTTCCACAGACAAGAGGTCCATTTGTCTCCAACCACGGTCAACAGTTTAGGAAGTGTATGGGAACAAGGCGTGCTGTGTAGTGATGCTTCTCCAGAATCTGCTCTGGTCATCAAGCAATCTGCAGCTCAGGGACTTCCTGAACCAGAGGGCATGTCTACTTAATAGACCTTGATGAGCCGTTCTTTCATAAATTTTCAGAGTTGCCTTTTGAATCGACCGCAGCCATCAGCACCAGGAGTTCCACAGCTGCACTATACGCTGTAGGAAGTGCCTGAGCCTTTTGAGCCTGCTACCTGTTGGCGTCGTTACTGCTTCATTTTTCCTGTAAAGGAATCTTCTCCGTATCTCTGGTCATCCTTGTCCCCTGGCTCTGTATTTTTATACTTCAGCATTTCTTAGTCTGGGAAGGCCAGGGGGAACTCGGACTACGGGCACACTACAGCTTTACAGAGTGCCAGCCCAATATGAATTTTCACTTTTGTTCTCTACTCCTTTCTTTGTAACTCTCAAATTTGTATTTGCCTTTTTGTCTGCTATTGGGCAGATTTTTTTTCATGCAGCTGTTCATTATAGTTTCAGTACCTCATTCCTTAACAATAATAATCACTTTCTGTATATTACACTTCACTAGATCATTTGTAAGTATTTTAATATGCATATTTCAATGTAAACATTTAGACCTTGGTTTTACAGAATAAATACTTTAGCACCCTCCACCCCCAATACTCCAGTAGTGATAACCCTTCACTGTGAACACTATTGCCTCCTACTCTTGGTTTCCAGTCTTTTAAACAAAGCCTTTGGTGAGCATGTTCAAAATGCCTTTTGGCAATTGAAATAGACTATAATGGCTCAGCCTTCTTACCCATATGCTTCCCAACACCTTCAAAAAACTCTGACAGATTTGTGATTCAGGACTTCCTATTACAAACTCACATATTTATCTGTATGACTAGACCTATTCTATTCATTTGCCCCGTACAAACTCATGAATTTGTGATTAACTATCTTTGAAATGTTTTTTCAAACCGATGTTGTATCTTCCGGTTTTAAATGAGATTGCTGTTCTTTGATCTTGGAGTTTGTTTTGATATCCTGAGTATTAGTAATTTGTCCTGAGTACTTATTGCTCATTTTCTCCATAATCTCATATACCTATGCTTTACAGAGAATCTAAGAGGGCATCTCCATGAACTGTTCCACAGCAGACAGCAATGCAAACATTAATTCTGCTTGTCTACCACAACTTTATTCTAACAGAATATTCCCTTTAAACCTGGTCCTCTGTTGTCCTCACAAACTCTTGGCAGGTTCCTTGCCTCTGAAGGAAACTAAAAGCTTTGTTTCAACTTTCTATGAGACTATTCTTCCCTCTTGTATCGAATTCTACATCGTAAAGCAGGAAAAAAGTATTTAAATGATGCGCAATTTTAAAATTTTTTTTTTAAATTGTGAAGAATATTTGTTTCATGGGATATTTCAAAATTACAAATTTGCACTTTGAATTTCAAACACAAAATATTGAAGTATCAGTTTCCTTGAGACTGAAGTTTGATCGGTCCTTACTTAATATTTAGCATAGAAAGTATCAGACCTTATTCAAGGGTTATCCCATTTCAAAAAAACTGTATTTTCTTCAATTATCTATTAGCAGATTTTACAATCTGTTGAAGCGATTTCTAACATTTTTATAACTCAAATTTAACTAAATAAGTACACAATTTCCAATTCTATCTTTCAGAAATTCTTACAGCTCATTACAAGCTATTACAGTGCAAAGCCAAAAGCTGTAAACTTTAAGACAGCTGCAGAACAAGCCAGAGCACTAATCAACTCGTGGGTTGAAAATGCAACTGAGAGTAAGTACCACTCAGATGGCTTTTTTCTTGTTTCACTTTCAAATCATTCGTATTTCCACATCTATTGCTTTTGCAGCCAAGCATCCATAAAAGATGGAAACTCAGGGAAGGTGAAGAGCAAAGTGCAGTTAAACAGCTTGACGAATGCCTCTCTCAAAACCTAATCGTTGCTCCTCACAAGTTCCTTCCCTTGATTCTTCATGCCGTGGCCTCTTCTGGATTATTTCTCTTCGGAGAGAGGCACAGGTAGATACTGAGTGGCTGCACTCCAATCAGTGAGGATTTTAGTTCTGCACTCTTCAGCTGCTTACAACCAACTTCACACAACATTCAAGCTATTCCACTTTACACACTTCACCCACGTCCTAATGCCATTTACTACCAAAATTGCAATAAATACATTAAAAAATACAGTAATTTTTACCATATGTATACCATGAAAAATGTACAGTAAACAAATCTCCCAAATGCAAACATTTTTGCTAGATAGGTAGGCACAAAGAAGGCACAGTTAAAATTGGCGAGTTACACAGTCATGCTGGAATAAGAGTCCTATTTGTCTGATTTTGAAGGGAAAATCCAGGATCTGCTGCCTGCAGGATCTCTCAGTTCTCACACTGTATTGGTCTTAGTAAATGCCATTTACTTCAAAGGAAACTGGGAAAAGAAATTTCTGGAGAAAAATACTTCTGAGAGGCCTTTCAGACTGAGCAAGGTAAATTCCTTTTCCACATGCCTATTGTCATATGTCAATACATCTATTACTGAAAAGTGAGAAACCTCTAAATATCTCACCTGTATTTCATATGCCACTCCAACACTACTCATAGCTGGGCACATGGCATAAACTCAGTGAGAACATCAAATGTGAAAATAAGACAGCATTATCTTATTTACACATATCCATGAGAGTATGATTTTCACTTTAATTGATAGCTGCTCAGTATCAAATGAGAACACCGTGGTCAAGTAGCTTAAGGACAGGAAGACATTTCCTTAAGTAACAAGGTCCCGTTTTCAAAAGAGACTAAGTTTCTTTTGAGAGCACAGCTTATACACCTACGTCTCTTTCCTGCTTTTGAGACACAGTCTGTGCTCTGAGTTCAATGAAACTGAACAATTATTCTTTCCTCACGCACCCTGGGTGTTGCCTAAAACCTCCGAGGGAACTTTCATGGGGGTTCATCATTTTAGCGGAGTGCGTGAGGATGATGTGTTCAGTACATGCTGAGGGCACATTACTGAGTTAACAGTATTTAAACCATCATGTGCTGACAATTCACAGTAGCTGACCACATGCATATTTTTGGACTGGGTCACAGGTAAGCAAAATTATTTGTCAATGGAAGCATACATCTTGTTTAACGTAGATTACAAGTGCAAACATCTTTTGTACGCCAGGCAATCTGAAGCGATTGTGTCGATGATGTGACTGTGTATCCGAAACCTGCTATGCCACATGTGCGGTTTCAGGATCCGTGATGGCACATGGCTGTGGTGGGCTGACCTTGGCTGGCTGCCAGGTGCCCACCAAGCCGTCCATCACTCCCCCTTCTCAACAGGACAAGGGGGGGAAAACAGGACAAAAAGCTCACGCATCGAGATAAGGATGGGGAGATCATTTACCAATTACCATAATGGGCAAAACAGACTTGACTTAGGCAAATTAATTTATTGCCAATTAACCATAGTAGGATAATGAGAAATAAGACCAAATATAAAATACCTTCCCCCCACACCTCCCCTTCTTCCCAGGCTCAACTTCACTCCCAACTCTTCTACCTATTCCCCAAAAGCAGTGCAGGGGGACAGGGAAGGGGGGTTGTGGTCACTTCGTAATGCTTTGTCTCTGCTGCTCCTTCCTCCTCACACTTTTCCCCTGCTCCAGTGTGGGGTCCCACCCACGGGATACAGTCCTTCATGTGCAGTGTGGGTCCTTCCCACGGACTGCAGATCTTCATGAACTGCTCCAGCACAGGTCCTTACCGCGGGGTACAGTCCTTCAGGAATGGACTGGTCCAGCATCGGTCCCCTGCAGGGTTACAGGTTCTGTCAGTAAACCTGCTCCTGAGTGGGCTTCTCTCCAGGGGGTCACAGGTCCTGCCAGAAAACTTGTTTCCGAGTGGCCTTTTCATGGGTTGCAGCATCCTTCAGGGCATATCCACTTGTTCTAGCATGGGGTCATCCACAGGCTGCAGGGTGGATATCTGCACCACCACGGTTTTCACCATGGGCTGCAGCGCAATCTCTGCTCCAGTGCTTGGAGTCCCTCCTCCTCCTTCACTGACCTTAGTGTCTGCAGGGTTGTTTCTCTCACGTTTTCTCACTCCTCTCTCCCAGCTGCTGTTGCGCAGCAGGTTTTACCCTTTCTTAAATATGTTACCACACAGGCACTACGAATGTCACTCACTGGCTCAGCTTTGGCCAGTGGCAGGTCCATCTTGGAGCTGGTTGGAACCGACTCTGCCTGACATGGAGGCAGCTTCTGATGTCTCCCCACAAAAGTCATCCCTGCAGCCCTCCCGCTACCAAAACCTTGCCACGTAAACGCAATACATTGGTGCATGGAGAGGGTTTAAGTCACAGGGTACCTGATACAAACCCTGCAAACAGATAAACTTTTGCACTCAAATATAAAGGACAGTGGACATATTAGTCAAGGCTCCGTGAACATAATACAGCATAGGACTATTGGGTAATCCAATAAGACTATTACGTAATCCAATTTCATTTGGTAAACCAGTCCTTTGCGGTCTGGGGAAGAGGAAATGCCAGTACAGGTCACAGAAAATATGCTTCAGAGGCAAAGTGAGACAATCAGTATTGACCGGAAGTATAAAACAGGCAAAAGAGTTGATGGCATCCAGGGGAAGAAAGTCAAGGTTTTTTCTCTGCAGTTGAGGTCCTCAATCCAAAAATATACTATTTGTGAGAAAACACGAAACACTTATAGTAGTTACTTGCTTATCAAAGCTAACTCCTTTATTTTAAAATGAGAAATATATTACATATGATTCAGTCAGTAGGTAGATACCATATGTGTCTATCCTGATTTTTTTAAAGATCATGACTTTGAAAAGGGGGTATATGAGATACTGTCCAAAGGAAAGGGTACTGAGTATGCAAATACTGCTGAGTCTTGTACTTGTTTACAAATTTTTGTTCTCAGTTCAATGAAGCAAGTAACCTTCATCATCCATTTTAAGGAATGAAGTAACACTATTTCCTATGTCTGAATTTTTTCACAGACGAAGACTAAACCAGTACGGATGATGTTTCTGAGAGACACATTTTTGATACTCCATGAAACAACCATGAAATTCAAAATCATTGCACTGCCATATGTGGAAAACGAACTCAGCATGTTCATTCTCCTACCAGATGACATCAATGATAACACCACCGGTCTGGAGCTGGTAAAACTGACCTACTGTTGCATCACATACACTATGAGACAGTAACAGAAACAGATGAAAACAGTGAGGAAGAATGAGCTTCAAAATCACAGCAGAATAGGTTCTAATGTGTGCACACTTTGTTTCATAAACTATACCACCATGATTTCTCAGCTCAGGATTCAGGGCATCTGGTATCATTGCAAACATAGTGTTTTACTTAGGGATACACCTAAAAAGTATGTCCACACAATGGTCTTAGCCTATTTGTGTCCCTTTTTTTATTGTGAAAATAGCACAAGGAGAGCAACGACCAAATCCGAATCACCATGACCTACAGTTGTCGTCTTCTGTGGGCTGTATTAATTCATTTTTATATGTCATTTGCAGTCTGGATTTGCATCTTGGTGTTTTGTGGTGAGGTTGCTCAAAGTAAGTGCTGACTATCCTGACTGAGAAGGTATCAACAGCCACCCACAACCATGCCAGAATTAGTTTCAGATTCTAAAGATATCAGAGCAAACATCTTTTTATTTGTATCTGAGGTCCTACATGTTCCACTTATTTACCACTACAAAGAGAAAAGTCATCCATATTCACACATGGCAAGTGCCTATTGCTATCATTGTGAGTCACACATTCCAACAAAGCAACTCTCTTCACACTAGGAAAAAAATAATGAACTACTCTAACAGTTCAGGCCTGTATCTCACCACCTTTCGGGAAATGGAACTTACGTCACTGACAGCCCGATCTCACTCACTGCAGGTGGAAAGAGAGCTGACCTACAGGAAACTGGCTGAATGGACCAAATCAACCAGCATGATAAAAGCTGAAGTGGATCTGTACCTGCCCAAGTTGAAGCTGGAAGAGAATTATGACCTTAAATCCACTTTGAGCAGCATGGGGATACAAAATGCTTTCGACCCTATTCAGGCTGATTTCACAGGGATGTCAGCTAAGAAGGACCTTTTCATCTCTAAAGTTATCCACAAAGCTTTCATGGAGGTCAATGAAGAAGGTACCGAGGCAGCAGCTGCCACAGGCGTCCTGGTGCTGAGATCAAAAGCACCAACAATGACTTTTAAAGCTGACCATCCTTTCCTCTTCTTCATCAAACACAACAAATCCCAAACCATCCTCTTCTTTGGCAAACTCTGCTCCCCCTAGCCAGACTTGCGCCTTGCCCTGCGGAGCAGGAGAATCCCGCTTGCCAGCTCAGAGGCAAATGCAAAAAACCCTCAACTCCTGCTGCAACTGGGGGGAGCGGGGCCTGACACCAGGACTAGAGCCCCGGAATCAGAGGTGGTCTCAGCGCTTACTCCCACCCCCACAGCACTTACACCCTCCTTAGCTCTCCATTAGGCCCTCGCCTTACAGCTGGGGGCAGGCCCTCCCTACCCACTGCCTCCGGCCCGGCCCGGCCCTTCCCTTCTCCTTGCCACCTCTAAGTCTCCATCGGCTTTCAATTTCACCTCAATTCCCTTCACTCCGATTCCCTTAAAATATATCTATATATATATAAAATTTTAAAAATACACATTTATAAGGGCTACTTGTTTCTCTCAGAGCCTCAGGTACACAAGGAGGGGCCAAGCCTGCAGGATCTCTGCCTGCAGCAACACCTCACTTCCACTTAAAATGACCCTCCCTCCCCCTCTGCTTCAAAAGCAATTAATAACAATCCCTCATGGTGGTTCCTGCCAGCTCTGCCGCCAGAGGGAGGCAAAGGTGGAACATCACCGGCTGGCGCGAGGACAGGCCCGCAGAGATACAAAGGCAGTGAGGGGGCCGTACCCCTTCCCCGCGGCGGAGGGCAGGGCAGCCATTTTACCCTAAGGGCCTTCGGCGCTTCCCCACCGCCGCGGGGGCGGTGGCAA